>VZTN01013184.1:31650-51650 GCA_013400515.1 Erpornis zantholeuca | reverse complement strand
TTGAATTGCCCTTCCTTTCTCAGGTTAAGGTATTTTGTGGTTAAAAGAAATTCAAAGCATTTTGTTGCCTTAAGTTACGGGTTGTCTCGGTTTTAGAGACAAAATTTTAGGAGGAGACACTCTGGAATGAGCACCTCCTCCAAAGGGAAAGGGCCTCCTGCTTTCCTCCTCCAACAAGGCAAATCGATAACTAATCAATAACAATTTAATCAATAAATTTTCCACAGGCGAAAGGTGGAAAAAAAAGCCTGAACTATTCATTAACATAGAACAAAAAAAAAACCTCAAAATACAACAAATGCCTGGAGAAGGAAAAAAAACACATGGGCTGACAACTGGTCACACCAGTCTCCAGGAGGGGAAGGGGAAGGAGAAAGGGAAGGAGAAGGAGAAGGAGAAGGAGAAGGAGAAGGAGAAGGAGAAGGAGAAGGAGAAGGAGAAGGAGAAGGAGAAGGAGAAGGAGAAGGAGAAGGAGAAGGAGAAGGAGAAGGAGAAGGAGAAGGAGAAGGAGAAGGAGAAGGAGAAGGAGAAGGAGAAGGAGAAGGAGAAGGAGAAGGAGAAGGAGAAGGAGAAGGAGAAGGAGAAGGAGAAGGAGAAGGAGAAGGAGAAGGAGAAGGAGAAGGAGAAGGAGAAGGAGAAGGAGAAGGAGAAGGAGAAGGAGAAGGAGAAGGAGAAGGAGAAGGAGAAGGAGAAGGAGAAGGAGAAGGAGAAGGAGAAGGAGAAGGAGAAGGAGAAGGAGAAGGAGAAGGAGAAGGAGAAGGAGAAGGAGAAGGAGAAGGAGAAGGAGAAGGAGAAGGAGAAGGAGAAGGAGAAGGAGAAGGAGAAGGAGAAGGAGAAGGAGAAGGAGAAGGAGAAGGAGAAGGAGAAGGAGAAGGAGAAGGAGAAGGAGAAGGAGAAGGAGAAGGAGAAGGAGAAGGAGAAGGAGAAGGAGAAGGAGAAGGAGAAGGAGAAGGAGAAGGAGAAGGAGAAGGAGAAGGAGAAGGAGAAGGAGAAGGAGAAGGAGAAGGAGAAGGAGAAGGAGAAGGAGAAGGAGAAGGAGAAGGAGAAGGAGAAGGAGAAGTCCACGCAGCAGCCCAGAGAAGGACAGATGGAAGAAAAATCTGCAGGTCCTCTGACGCCGACCCCGCGGGTCCCCCGGACCAGAGAGGAGGGAAGGAGGGCAGCGAGACCAGGAGGAGGGAAGGGAAATAAAACTTTCCCTCAGCTATAGGAAATCTGTTCAGCAGGAACAAACAAAAGAAGAAATCCCAAAGGAGCAGTGCAGTGTCCCCAGTGCCCTCCTGAGCATGGCCCAGCCTGCTGGCCCCAGCACATCAGACTGAGCTGTTCAACCGAGCCACCCTCGGGTCTGCGGCTCCGGCCCTGCCCCACGGGTCCATCCTGAAGATACAGCAGCCTTGGGCACTAAGCACATGGTTAAGGAACAAAGCAGCTTCATAACATCACCCCAGGACACGGGTGGAAGTGACTTCTGCTTATTTTTTGGGCTCAGACATGGCCCCAGCCAGTTCATCAGCAGAGCTGTTCTGATTTATGCCCAGATGTCATCTGGCTCCTCTATAAAAAACTCTGAAGAAGCAGCTATTTCCACTTTTTTCATCTTTACTTAAGGCTTTTTCACATCCCTGGGAAGCTGCCATTCCTGACTTTCCCTGGTCCTCAGCAGAGAAATAAGCTCATCCCTCCCTTACCAAGGTGCTAAGTAGTTTCTTACAGCAGCACTGTGGCAATCACAAATCCTCTGCATTGCCAGACTGTTTTGTTGACTGTGTGGTGGTGGCTCTGCCATCCTGATGTTCTCCATGCCTCGTGCCAGCCCACATTCCCTGCACCCCAGACCTGGCTGTTGCACTCCCATGGTGTTTTCCTGACACAACTCCACAGTCACAAGAGTTAAAGCAGAGTGGGCTTATGAGGTGGTGACTTGTTGGTGGGTTTTTGAGAAATTTCAGAGAAAGGCTGGAGAAATGCAAGTTCTTTTTAACTTGTCCTGAACAGGGGAGTTCTGTAGCTTCCCAGAAGAAAGCTTGGACAAAAGAATGTAAATATGCTTTCCTTGACCAATGAAATGTCTTCCTCTGTGTCTTGTTGTGGATTCCTGACTGGGACACAGTCAGACACACACAGACACACAATCCCTGCAGCTGAACCTGCTGGAGGGAGAAAGATTTGTTCTGTTTTCTTGATGTTAATAAATAAGCCTTCTGAGAAAATCTATGGACATGAGTGGTTTGTGGAAAGGCCCTGGAGAGCTAGGGCCACATCATCACCACAGGCTTATCCGGAAAATCACAGTGCAAAGATTAAATACACATAAATGGTTATTAAAAATATGTAACAGTGGTTGTTAATGTGTTTGTACCACACTGGGGGAACATTTACTTATTTACATTTTTGCTGTGTTCCTATAGCTTGAGTGAAGCTCCTCTTGCTGTACTGAGCCCTTTGATTTCTATGGCACTGCGATTTCATTGCTTTGTCCCTTGGAAACTTCCTGAATTGTTCCCTGCAGCTTAGCAACCTGAAACCACCTGTTTAACACAAGTCTGTCTCAGGCATATAATTCTTTCCTCAATCCCCTCGCTCATTTTTAATTCATCATTTATTACTATTTCATGTTCAATTGCTGACTGCTCCTTTGGACTGGTCTGGAATTGGCTTTGCCTTTCGATTTTGCTGGACAAGATGTTCGTGAGGGGGTTGATATGGAAATCTGTTGGATGTATAGCTTTCCATAGGGTCATGACTCCTGAAGTCAGACAGGTGAAGCAGCTGGGGTGGGACCTGCACCACGTACAGCAGGAACAGGGCTGCCTTCTGGGATGTTTGGCTCAGGAAAGAAGAATTGCCCTCAGGTGGTCTCGGTGTCTCCCAGGGACCACAGAGCCATCCTCACTGGACACCTAATTCCCAGACAGCTAAATTAGAGAGGATGGATCCCGCTGAATGCATCATGGAGCTTCAGGTGCTCTGTGGTAGAAGCAAGATAATTAATTGTGGAGCCCTCAGTGCTGAAACACCTCATGTCATGCCCTCATCGTGCCCTCAGCTGCAGTGCCAGAAGCAAAGTAGAGAGAGGTTAAGGCCAACAGACTCCAGCCCGTAGGTCTAAAATTACAGAATTATGTATTTCTTCTTCAGAGGAGCTCCTGAACCTTCCCAGGGGCTGCACAGAGGGGTAGGTCTGGCGTGACCAGACATCATGCCTTAGTGTGATCAAGGTGGAGAAGAGGGACACCTTCCAGTGAGAGCAAAAAACAGAATTCTGCATGTCAAGAAACTCTAGCTGCTTGTGCTTGAAAAATTGCTGTGCTGTTTCTAAGCTTTGCCCCCCCCCCCAAAAAAAAAATCAGTGTGTTTTGACAGCAGTGACTTTGACAATGGGATTTTCTGGGAGGGGTGTGGGAAGGTCAGGCTGTGAGGATCCAACCTCATTTCCAGCCCACAGGGCTTGTTCAGCCTGGCAGGGCTCTCTGCAGCTCTCTGTAATCCACACAGCCATTTCCCTGGCTGTTCTAAAGCACCAATAACAGCATAACTTGCCTGCAGTAGTTCTGACACAGCTGCATGTACTGCCCTCTCCCAGCACTGCCCTGGCTCTCAGGGGCTGCTGTGGGCAGGATGACAGATGGAGGAATTCTGCCAGCAACAGGGTTTTCTTCTCTCTGATTTTGTCTTGCTGACCATTTTGCTCTCTTCTGAGGGGTGTGTGCATGGGGGCTGAGGGGAAGTTGATGCTGGTCTGGCTGGGAGAGTCACTGCTACTCCTTTCACCATGGTAACAAGGAGAAATTGGTATGCACTGGGGATGGAAAGGTCTTTGGAATTTTACTAGGGGCAGGGGAGAATTTTCTTGTGAAAACTCTTTGGTCAAGGTGAGCAGAGGAGGCAATTGCCTTTTTGGTAGATCCCTGCAATTCCTTGCTTGGCAAAAGTAGGATCATGTTTCCCTTAGCAGATGCAGGATTCTGTCAGTGCTGAAATAATAGCTCAGAGAAAGCAGCTGCCCCTGTGAGATGCAGGACATCCCCTCCTTGTGTCCAGACCACAGTGGTCAGACCTTAGTTACTGTCTGGTGGGGTCTCCAACCCATTTCCAGTCTATTCATTCATACCTTACACTCTTCCACTCCCCACTTCTCATGTTCCTTCATTATTCTGAAATCTCCACACACTGCTGGAGCAAGGTTTGCTGCCTGGAAAGGCTGCCAGGACTGTGTGCCCATGGCAGCATCTGGAGTAGGAGGCTGCATGGTGGCCCAGGACCCCCTGTCCCAGCCACCTTCACCTCAGAGGAGATGGGGAGGTTGCTGCCAGCATCCCTGGACTGGGATCTTTGGGCCTTGGAGAGCTGCAAGAGGGGCCAGGATGGAGGCAGCAGATGAGTTCACACCTGGGCACTGCTCTTTTGGCTTTGTTTCCATTTGTAAAACACGGGGTAACCTCGGGAAGCAGGGTTAAACACGACGTAACAGATGTTCTGTGGGGATCATCCTGCTGGACTGCTGCAGAGCAGCTCACCAAGGCCAGAACTGCCCCACAGTTTTCCTTCAGCCACCGGTGGCATGACCAAGGAGCATCGTGGAAAGGCCAAGGTGTTGCTCCCATTGGGTTTGTGCCAGACCAGCAATTCCAGGTGAGTTTAAAGTGCAATAAATCACAGCTTCTTCAAAGCATCCCCACTCCTCCCCCTTTTGCTCAGCTTTGCTTCCCAGAGGTGCATCCTGCGTGGTTCCCCTGCACTGGCAGACGAGATTATCCAGCTGCAAGGATTCATTGGCACAAACACCTTCTACCTTTAAAAATGCATCGAGTGGGACAGGGCTCTGTGCCCTGGGGAGAGCAGGCAGCCAGGCGTGTGGTATTGCAAAAATTACAGCTACAGTTCAAAGCAGTTCAGGTTTTTGCCACTCAACTGTAAGGTCCCCTTCACACCATTTGTCCTCTGGAGCTGGATGGAAATCGACTCTCTCCCTGGTCTGCAGCCATTCTTTTGTGTTGGCACCGGCTCTAATTATGCACCAATTAACCTTAATTAAACCAATTCCTGTGTAACTGCACATGCAGACAATGCACTGAACAAATGGCCTGACAAATATTGTCACTTGAAAGGCATAAAACCACATCAAATCCTGAATCGGAAAGTCGGATTGTAAATTGCTGCAGATGTGTAGCCCTTTGTTCTCAAAACGATTGGACAGGAGTAGTGGCCAAATACCCTGAATGCTCCCAAAACCTTGGTTGAATTAATTTTCTCAGCTGCTGAGGCCAAAATACATTATTTGTGTAGGAAAAGGGGATGATGGAGCATCCTTAACTCCATTGTCAGGCTGCTCTGGAGGGCATCAGGGTGGAGAGCCGAGGTAGAGAGACACCAAGTTCCCCTTCTGGAGGCTGGGTGACTTTGTGCAAGTTGCTGGATTATTTGGTAATTCCTGCTGCCCTTTGCCTGGCTGCTTGTCCAGAAAATGCTCCCTAAAGCTGGGGCTGTCCCTCGAGTGATGCCGTGGAGCTGCAGCTTGCACCCTGTAAGCAGCAATGCAGCCAACAGATGGTGCTCGTACACACGGCTGCTCCAGCTTCCTTCCCAAAATGCCACACAAGCTTTCTGCACTTTGGGATGTCATTTTTGTCATTTCTTTTTTGTCAGGGAGCTGCTGCAAACAGCACGGTTTTTACCTTAATTTCTGTGAGCAGAATAAGCCTCTGGGACTGCTGGTGTGCGGGCAGAGTTCTTGCCAAAGGGGTTCGTATCTCCAGTTTGGCCCCTTTACAAAGGTTGAGATAGAGGAAATAAGTTGGACTAAGAAAAATTCCAGGCTCTGCATCACTTATTTGTCCTCCAGTGAAAAAAAAACAAAACCAAAGACCTTGAGACTATTTTCAGCAGAGCAGCAAGAAAAAAAAATTAATAACTAGCACTGAATTCAGAATTTTGTCTTCCCTGCTGTTTGCAAAATGTGTTTAGTTGGGGGGGCGAGGGGAAAGCCTTTCAAATCCTTTAATATGTATTGACTTTCTGATGGTTCAGCTTTATGCTGCTGAATGCTTCCCTTTCTGTAGCTAATCAAACAGGCTCTAGGCACAGAGCTTTGTGGGAAAATATTCTGCCTTGTGAATGCAGCAAATAATAGCAGAGCTAATTAAGCATGTAAATCATGCCCATATAAATTAGTTCCTAACACGTTCCCTCGGCCACTGCCGCTGGCTGCGGTGGGGAGGGGGATTTGCAGGATCCCTGTGCCTGTGCAAGGCCTGCTGTGAGGAACTGTGTGGGAAAGGACAGGGATAAGGGTGGGATGGTGGTGGGATGGTGGCTGGGAGCTGAGGGTGGCAGATGCTAAAGCAGCTCAAGCCAGGGATGGGGACAGAGATTACCAGACACTGCATGGCTCCATGTATGAAGGGGTGCAACCCCATCCATCACTTACTGAAGCAGATGGAAACACTTCCCTGGAATATAATGGTTTGGGATTGGTCCAGAGTGAATCCAGTAAAAGGATGCAGCTCTGGATTAAAACACACTCCCAGGAGGAGGGACAGGAGCTGCCCCACTTGCTCCTTGCAGTCCAGGCTCAGCCCTGCAGCCCCCTGAGACACCCAGCAGGTATGGAGGGACTGGAGGGCGTTGGATGAAACTTTGTGGGAATGCTGAACGTTTCACAGCAGGCGTGGAAGCAAGATGACTGCACACCAGAGAAAACAACTGGGGACAAGCCTGTCTGGGAGCAGAACTCAGGACAAGTGACCTGGTGTGACAAAGAAAGAAAGTGGAATAAAGAACTTTTTTCAAATGAGGTAACAAAAAAAAATGTGCTTTGACATCTGGACAGGTCTGTGAAATCCCAGGCAAATACACATGGGCTAAAAATTGCTGCCAGCCTCAGGGGCAGTGCTAATCCAAGATGTGCATGCAGAACCAAGATTTTTTTTCCCCAGGAGCATTTTTTTCTTACAAGCCACCCATCAGCCTGCACTGGGTGGCATCCCTGCACATCCCTGGCATGTGCAGGAGGGCCCAGGGGAGGTCCTGTGAGCTGCCCTGGCTCTCCATCTCCCCCACATTCCCAGGAACCCTGCACAGACACAGCAAGTCCTTGAAAAGCATCCAAGGGGATCCAACTTGTTTTTCATTAGGGAGAAAAGAACAAGAACCTGGATGGATCCCAGGGGGGGCACAGGTATGGGAGCAGAAGGAAGAGCAGGCTCTAGGTTCCAGGGCCAGAGGAAGATGCTTCTGCAGAGCAAGAGTTGGGTGGGAAGCCACAGAGAGCCAGCTACAAAATGCCAAACACCGAGCTACTCCAGATTTTTTATTTTTTTAACTAAATATAAAATAAAAATTGTCCTCACCTCTTGCAAGATCTGAGGCCATGAGGTTAAAGAGCACATTTTATCACACTCACCTGTTTGAAAGCAGGAGCCTGCTGGCATCTTCTGAGAGCAGGGCTCACTTTCCTGAATGTGCTAAGCTGACCTTTGCTGCATTAGGCCCAGTCCTGCTCACCAGGACTTGGGTCCAGCCAGTGCCATGCCCTCTTCTGCCTGGAAAGCACCTTCTTTGGCTCTGGCAGCAACTCATCCTCCTTCTTGGAGCTGGGCCAGCAGGCAGCCACAAACAGGAGTGGCCCAAAGCGAAGGAGGAGGAGGAGCCTTTGATGAAGTAGTCAGACCATTCTCCTGGGTGGCTTCAGTCTGTGCTGCCTGGACACTTCCTTTGTTGTTTCACACCTCACTGTCAGGGCTGGAGAGCTGATGGCTCCTGCTGGGACATGGTGTGAGCACTGGGGGCAGGCTGCACAACAGCTTCGAGTCTAAAATCAATTTTTCCCCCTTGTCTGCCATCAGGGAAGGGTTTTTCTATGACAAACTCGAGGGTACTAATAGCCTGTCTGGTAGCATGGAAGGAGCAGCAGAGCAATTTCCAGTAGCCCTGGGCAAATTCAGTTATATTAAAATAAAATAACCAGAGCAGCTCATTCAAAAATTTTTGCCAACTGAAGCTCAGGTGACATAAGGAAGAGACTCCCCAGAAGCTTCCTTCAAACACAGGTCCCAAGAGCAGAGGATCCAACTCTGCAGTGACAAGATCCATGCACCTGCGTGGGGTTCAAATGGAGTCAACTTCATTGCAAATCAAGTTGTCAGGCAGGTCCCCCAGTATCTCTCTCCCTCCCACAGCACAGTCCCCACGCTGTCATTACTGCAGGCACCTCTGCCCTTCCCACCTGCTCCTAGAGTCATTAAAGAAGTGACAAACATACCAATGTGTCACCCTCACCCCGAGCCACCTGCTGCCTTCAAAAACCATTCCTGATGCCTTCAGCAGGATTCTGTGGAGCCTGGGGAAGGGACTGATGGGCTCTTTGGTGTTGAGTCCCAGAGCAGGGATCTGCAGCCCACAGCTCCCAGCTGGAGGAAACGCCTGAGGAGCAAATGTGTCACCCAGAGGTGGCTGCTGTTTGCAGGCAGGTGGGAGTGATGCTCCTCTGGCTATGCCATGACCCGAAATTCTCCTGCTCTGGAACAGATATTTTGGGTCACCTTGAGGAAGGTATTTAATCTCCCCATGTTTCCCTTCCCCAAGTGAAAGACAGAAATAGCAGCACTGCCTTCCTTCCAGCAGAGTAAGTGCATTAAAGATTGTGAGGTGATGGGAGTCCTGGAAGGGCCTCGATGGAAGAGATTCATTTGAATACATTTGTTGTGCATTACTCACTCAGCCCTGAGTTTTAATCTTCTCCTTCTCTCCATCACTGTAATCTAAATTTCCTTGAGCTCTCTCACCAGAACTCAGTCCCAGTTTAATCCCCGCCTCGTTTGAGTGATTCCTTCAATTTCTGCTTTAGCAGATGATGAGGTTTATGTTAGCCCTTCATCTCTCCTCTCAGGGGATGCTGCAAAGGCTCCCTCCACACGGAGCACCAGCAGTTTATCTGGGAGCTTGTGCAACTTCTCGGGATAATTCCTCTTCTGTTTTTCCAGTCCAGTGACTTGTGGTTCACAGCCTTTTCCAGGCCTGCTGAACCACCCCGTGTTGGGGGCTGGAGGGAAGCTTTCCAGCCTGCCATTCCTCCTGGATCCCTCAGGATGTCTGGGTCCAGGCAGGAGTGCTCATGCAGGCAGGAGCCCCGTGTTTCACAGAGGTGCAGCTGGCAGGCTGGGCGAGCAGCATCACAGAATCTGGGTATGGGTTGGCTTGGGAGGGACCTTAAAAATCATCCTGTTTCAACCCCCATGGACAAGGACACCTTCCCCTATGCCAGGTGGCTCAGAGCCCCATCCAGCCTGGCCTTGGACACTTCCAGGGGTGGAACATCCTTAATTTTAAGTGCTACGTTTGGATTCTTCTTGGTTTGTTAACTTCCATCTTTTTTGACTGTTTTTTTTCCAGCAAGATTATTTGTTACTCTATTATCAAACAAATCCTGGCTCGCATGGGCAGAAATGTGCAGGAGGCATATAATTCCCAATTTATTAGCTTGGTTCACATGATGTTATCGAGAATTGATTGTAATGCTTAGTGGCATTAGCAGTGCCTTCCTATCATAACAGCGACATTTACTGCCAGGAACACTATTTGTGCAGCCGTTGTGTTACACCACAAATAATTATATTACTTACATTCAATTTGTATCATTACACATAACACAACTGCGCCTGCTGCACCATCTCATACTTCATTAATGCCCGAGGCAGAACAGCCTCACATAAATACCCTCCTTGGCACTTTTCATTGGAAATTATATTCTACCTATTATTAAAGTGTAGATCAAAAATGACATTTCCCGACTATTAAAAATATAGAAAGAAAAGTCACTTCTGTATTAATAAAGAGCAGCGAATAAAATTCATTGCTCTGAAAATGTTCACTCTACAAATTTAAAGAGATGCTGTCAGGTTTGGTAAACCCCAAATATGATGAATCTTATTTTCCTGCATTTCTCTGCAAATTTCCAGCAATTCTGTGTGTCCTTGCTTTGCTAAAAAGGACTGGCTCAGGTTGCCTAGAGATGCTGTGCATGTTCCACCCCTGGAACTGTTCAAGGCCAGGCTGGATGGGGCTCTGAGCAACCTGGTCTGGTGGAAGGTGTCCCTGCCCATGGCTTGGTGTTGGAACTGGATTCTCTTTAAGGTCCCTTCCACCCCAAGCCTTTCCATGATCCTATGAGAATGTCCCATGTTCCCTTCCAAGAGAAGCAGATGTAATGGGACAAATAAAATAATGGGACATTTTACCACATGAACGTTAAGTTTCTTTCACTTTGGAAGTCTTCTGGGTGGGATCTACTCCAGTAACAGAGCACAATCCTTGTGATTTCATTGAAGCTACAAAGGCACTGTAGAGGAACATGCACACATCTCCTGAAAAACTCAACAATAAAAAAAATGCACCTTGACCCACACAGCCAGCCCTTGTCTGAGGAGATCTCTATCCTCATGAAAATAAATCTACACATCGTCAAATTAAAGGGATTTTTTTTTAAGCATTTAAGGGCATATTACATGACCTGTGCCATGCTGTAGGAAGGGATATCAAAGAGGTTGTTTGCAAAGTAAGATACCAGGAGCTGAGGTCAGTTGTCACCCCAGCTTGTGGTGACAAACTCCTGTTTGTGTCAGCCAGTGAACAGGGATATTGAAGCCTAACCCCTGCCAAGGACTAAAGGTAAAGTCCATTTGGCCTTGTGAGACAGCTGTATCTGGAAGTTTTGGGGCAATTCAGACAGCAGTGAGGTGGATTTAAATAAATTAAAGGACTTTTAGCCTTGCCAAGCCAGCAAGCAGGAGCATTCTCAGCTTTCAGCACAGGATGAGGTGAGGAGGGCGGAATGTGGGTTGGAAACATTTGCACATGTGATATGAAAGCCGGCACAAATCACCTTTTTGTGAGACAGATACCAAGAGACAACACTTGGCCCATCTCTAACTCGGGACTTAGATAAAAAATAATAGAGATTTTTAACATGTTTTTGAAGAACTCTCTAAAGCTAATGGCAGTTGAAAGCCAGATGAAGTAGCTATTTTATCTGGCAAGCTTCCATGCAAAATTTCCTGCTGATGCTGGCTCAGACAGATGGAGATTTGAGAGGAGGGGGAAGAATGAAGTGCCATAGGGCTTTATTGGATGAGCCTTGAAAGGTTTCTGCAAGCTTCTATCGCAAGGTTTATGAACCTTGTGCTTGTTAACTTCAGTTTTGCTCAGTGTTTTAACCCTGCTTTATCTCCTGTGGTCCAGATGACAGATTTACACATCTTTAGAAAGTTTAGTGGGATGTGCTTCAAACAACGTGTGACTCTGCACCAGGGAGGGCAGAAACTTGATGGTTTTACCTCAATATATAGAAGTTTCTCAATATCGCTGTAGAAAGTGCTTTCCTCTGAAATGTCTTCCTTGGTTAGATCATGCAAATTTAGTGCTGGCTGGTGCTTCTGTAAGATGAAGAGTAAGAATAACTCATGAATATTTCATCATTTGTCTCTGCACTGGTCAGAAATGGTAATTTGAGCTCCAAACTGTAGAGATTTAGCAAAGAGAGTTGGACTCTCAGAGAATAAAAATAGAAAAAAATGCTTTTGAAGGATTTTTCCTTGCTAGTGCTGGTATGTGGACAAGTTGCCTAAAGGGTATGTAACTGGAATAATCTATTGAGGGCACATATTTGGGTTGTGCTGCTGAAGCAATTCTTGATTTGCAGTGCATTTAAAACTACAATATTTTCTTTGTTTACCCTATGATTCTCCTCAGAAAAAACCTGAAAGCCTCATGTCACCCAAGATCTCTCGTAAAGTGTCATACAGGTGACAACCATGGTCCTCATCCACCTCAGGCTGGATGTGCACCAGCATCCTCCCCATCTCCCTCAGGACTTGAGCACTGCTCTGGAAAAGCTGTGAAGGGGAAAGTGTCAGCAAAGGTGCATCAACCTGGATTCTTCTTCATTTATCTTTTGCCTTTTCCTTTTGTACTGTCCATAGCCAGCTACCTTGCTCTCTTTCATGCAACTGGCCATGCCATGAGAGACCCTAAAATATTCAAGCCCAGTATTCATTGAATCATCGAATCATGGAATGGTTTAGGTTGGAAGGGACCTTAAAGATCATCTTGTTCTGATCTCCTCCCATGGACAGGAACACCTTTCACTAGACCAGGTTGCTCAAAGCCCCATCCAGGGATGGGGCAGGCACAGCTTCTCTGGGCAACCTGTGCCAGTGCTGTTTTCTGTGATCAGTGTGCACTAATAATTTGCTTCCCACCTTTCCCAAATACTAAGGGATCTCAGCTTGGGCCATGTTATTTTGGGAGTGGGAAACACCCAAATTTCTCTATGTTCCAGCCTAGCACTAGCACTTGGAAAATAACTTTTTCCCTGTACTGAGGAGTTCAGGTGTTCTTTACTTTTTCTTTTTCTAATATTTTTTTTTTAGGGAGTTGGATGGAAATCCTGTCCTGCTCTTCACTCGACTCTGAAGCTCGTGGAAATATTTTACAGCTCCAAGAAAATGAATGGTTGCAATTTTTAGAACTACCATTTCTTCAAATTCCCACCTGGTTCCTTTCTCTGGTGCATTCCTCTAGCAAGAGGCAGGGGAGAGATCCTCGTAAGCAAACCAAGCCCTTTTCCCAGTAGCTCAGATGCTGGCTCTCTCTCTCTTCGGCACCCGGAGCAGGCTGTCTGCTCTGGACTGAAAGTTGTCTCATCAGACTCGCATTTCAGCCTTGCCACCTGACATGTTATGACAAGCTTTTAACTTTGGAGCAGTGGTGCATGGAAACATGTCCCTGCTTTGGGAGCAGCACAGGCTGCCAGATCCAGCTCCTGCCACGGTGGTGCCAGCCCCTCCGAGCCCCACACCCATCCCAGACAGGGCTCCCGGGGAGGGAACAACCCAGGGTGCTTCAAATGGCCTAAGCAGACCTGAGGCAAATGTGTGATCTCCAACAAATAAGAGATTGGGAGCTAAGAAGTGAAGCTGGGAGGCATTTTTCAAGAACTAAGTGCTTCTAGTTTGCAGAACAAAGATTGTCTAAGAACCCAAAAAGAGGAGGTTGGAACTGGAAACTTCCCATTGGGATCAGTTGGTTAACAAGTGACAACACAGGCTCTGCTGGTTTATCTGTGCCTATTGCTACTGGTGGTGGAAGGAAATACAAGACAATTCTGGAAAAATTCCCACAGATGAGTCTACACTTCAGAGGGCTCAGCTGGCAAGAGCTGAGGAGCAGGAGCTGGTGCAGATCTCATGGTCTCAATGACTTGTTCTGTGTTTACCCCCTCACTGCTCTCTGTCCATTTAGGCACACCTGAGTGATGCTAAAAAAGGCTTTTCACAACAAGCTGTCCCTGCTCTCCCAGCTGACCTATGCATTGCTGTGGGGGTTTTGTGGATGTGCTGTGCTCTGAGGAGACTGGTCACCCCTGACAGAGCTGGTTCCTGATGCTGCCAAGCACCCATCCATGCTAAGCCCATCCCACTCCCTGCCATTGCTTCACCACAAAAAGGGTCACAGCAGGTGAAAGCAGCCCTTTAGCCAGCTCTGCGACTCCTGGGTGCACTTGGGAGACAATCCACCAAGGTCCCTTCCAACCTTACCCATCCTGTGATTCTCTGCATTAATGAGCACTCAGTACCTCTGAAAACCTGCATTAATTAGCCTGTTTGACATTTGAAACAACCTTTGCCTCGACCTCAGAGTAAAACCACAGTAATTACAGCAGGTCAGCGGTGAGGGAAAGCAGCGTGACCCCAGCAGTGTCCTACAGCTGAGACCTCTTCACCTCTCCACCAGAGCAGTCCCACCCACGCCTGACCACAGTCTGAGAGTGAGTTGGCACAGGCCAAATCCAGGCCACCAGCCTGGCATGACCACCACCATGGCCACCACCTCCATGCAACACCAGCACTGGATGACCCCCAGACAGGGCTCAGCCTCTGGGCACGTTCAGCACAAATGTGTTCTTGAAGATCAGGGTGGGCAGCATGAGAAGTGTGGGTTGGTCATGGCCAGGTTTCGGTGACAAACCACAGGAACAGTCTCACTGCCTTGCTGCTCTCTGAATTTTCAGGAAGGAGAAACCTGTAACCCTGCCTGCAGGTAAGGTTTGGCTTTGGAGCTCCTCCTGGGGCCACTTAGAGAATTATTTAGATGAAGTCAGCTCCAGAGCAACCAGGGTTGATCCTATCTTGCCTGTTGCTGGACCATTTCAAGGGCAGAGTGGGCAGATAAGATGCTGAAAAAGTAACAATTGGCTCAGCTGCCACCATCAGCACTGAGAGCATTGCCTCTCCTGCTCTCCGTGTCCCACTCATGCTGTGTGGGCTCCTTGCTGCTCCTTCCCTCAGGCCCTTGGGAGGGAGGGACAGCTGACCTTGCTGGATGGCTCTCACGTCCTTGCATCAGGACAACAGCTGGTGCTACCCATGAGGAGAAGTCATGCTGACAGAAAGGGGAAAAATGAATTCCTGCTCTCTCAGTGCTCCCAAATCCATCCTGCAGCAATGGCTGCATCACTGCAACACTGCTGGCTCCCTCACAGTTATCTTCAGCTTTAATTGTATTGTGGGCTTTTCTCTGATTCATTTGTTTTCATTGAATACGCCTTGGGTCTGGTTCAATTTTCCACCAACCACAGTCCCAAGACGGCCCCTGGAGTCCTCTAATGAGGTCAAGAAGCTACTGTGAAATTCAGAGCAAATGGGAAAAAAGAAACACTGGTGACAGGTCACTCACTATTTTAAAGAGCAAGAGCCATCCCTCCCTGGCAGGCTGCCCTTTCTCCCTGTAATCTGTCCTACAAAGAGGATGGGAGATAGCTCAGTGGCAGATCGCTCCCCTGAACTGATAAATGTTTGTGATGTTCAGCATTTAACCCCAATGGGAAGTGGTACAAAGTGAGACCTGAAGGGTGGTGGCTCTTTGGCTGGGACTGAAGCTCTCTGAGGGCTGCCAAGCCCCCCCTCACTGGGGTTTTGAGTGGGGCCACGGACCCCTGTGTGTGAGTGAGGCTTAGCCTGGGTGTCTGTCAGCAGGAACTTGCTCCCCCAGGCCTTGGCAGCACTGACTTCTCAGCCAAAGCTTCCTGCTGTGTACGAAGTATCCCATCACAGAATCCCAGAATCTCCTGAGTTGGAAGGGACTCGCAAGGATCCCCAAATGGCCCACACAGGATCAAACCCACAGCCCTGGTGTTTTCAGCACCGCATTCCAACCAGCTGAGCCAGTCTCAGAGCCATCACTGAGCCCACCAGCAGAGCAAGCTCTTCCCATGGTGCTGCCCTGAGCAGCTGAAGCTGCTGATGGCACAGGCAGCATCAGCTCCCCGAGGTCACTGTGTTATCGCTGCCAGCCCAGGGCTCACAGCAAGGAGGAGAGGGCTCACCGTGTCCTCACCACCGCCCTGCCTCGGCACTGAGAGCCACAAGGGAGCCATGCCAGGCATGCCATCGTCTGCCCAGCACAGAGAGGACGTGAAACCCTCTGAGGAAGCTGCCATCTCCTCCCTGAAGTCTCCCCTGGAAGCAGCCGCTTTGGGAAGACTGCGTTTGCTGGCCATCAGCTGCACTGTGCTCACAGGAATTTACATACCCCAGGTTTGGGCTGCTCCTGAGCAGAGGACAGCAAAGAAAAAAGAGAGAAGCCTGCGCTGCAGGGCAGGTGGATCCAGGTAAAGCCGATCTGGGGAGCAGGCTTATCTAACAAAATTTTCTTTTCCACTACTAGAACTGCATGTTGACAGATTTCAAATATCTTCCTAAGTCCCAGTAGCCTGCTTGAAAGTGCTGTGTCTTTATCATACCATTTATGTCCTTCTGAAAAGTGAGTCTCACTGGCTGCATCCAAACCTGGTGCTTGGAGAACATTCCTAATTAAAGCAGGATGGGCCTTTGGGGAAGGAGGGGCTGCAAAGCTTTCCTAAAGCATTTTCTACTAGAATTTTATTGTGAGAAAATGCACCTGAAGGATGATGCAGGGATTAGGATTGAGACAAATGTGAGTTTGGTGGATCAATTATACTTTGAGAGTATGAGAAACACGGGAAGCCTCAAATGAGCCTGAGGTAGCCAGAGGGTTTGACACAGAGGTTTCACCCTCCCAGAAATATAAGGGCCTTAAAGCTGCCGTTAATTTGCTGACACCTTTTTATTTTAGAAATGCCTTAGAGCTGTTTTCTTCAATCATTTTGGAATGTGAGCTGAAACAAAGCCATCCAGGCTGAACCAGAGGGATAAACTCCCCATTTCCCCAGTGTAATAAATACCAGTTCAAATAGAAATTAAATCATCTCTCATCAGACAGGTCCTACAAATGTTGTGCCACAGACTTTCTGCTGCCTCCCACTCAAGAAAGCATCAGGCAGGAAATAAGGACATGAAAAACAGGTTTCTGCTGTAGTAAAGCAGAGCTGGTCTGATGGCTGACGCAGGATGACGCGAGCGCTGAGCTCCGAGGAGGAAAGCAGAGATGGATCTGAGTCACCTTCCTCCTGGCACCATCAGCTTTAGTTTAAACGTGAAATATTTTGCAGTTGTTGTTCCTGCTGCTAAACTTCTTTCTGTGCAGAGATTTGGGCACATTGTGTTTGTAAGTGGTATCAGCTGGAGTTGCACTGCTGCTGGGGAAGCACCTCCAGGTGGGGCATTTGTCTTGCCCAGGGGATGCTGCTGATGGGCTGTGGGGAGAGCGCCTCAGTTCCCTGAAATAAATGTGCAGTGCCAGTTCTGCCCTGGAGCACCTTCTCCTGTGAAGCAGGGGTGTTGATAAACTGGCTCTGGGACCTCACTGGGCCAGCAGTGAAAGCCTGCCAGGAGGCTGGCTGTGGGAGCAGGGGGAGGGTGTGGATGGGGACCCAAATATTCCTGTGTCTGCATCAATTTACCTGAAAAATGAGAGGGGCTCATACGGACAAACTGCCCTGAGTGTAGACAAAGTCTAGTTCAGGCTGAGTGCAGAACAGTGAGAGAGCTGGAAGCCTTCTTGAATGGTCATTAAAGTTAAAAACACCCCAAAGCCCTCAGTTTGTTCAAATGTAGAGAATTTACTGGGCAGCCTAAAATAACATGTTTGTTGTGGTTGTGGCTGACTTGAGTGACTAAGTGCAAAGCAGGTGGTGTAACAAGGTGGAGGATCTCATGCTTATCTGCACCTGCTGTGCATTTGGCCTGCTGCAATAATGACGGAAAGGATGAAATGTACTTTTTCCTGCTTTTCCTGCCCCTGTGGCTTTGGAATGCTTTAGTTGATGTACAGTGAGCAGCTGCAAAGCCAAGCATGTTCTTACCTGCCAGCTACAGCAGCAAAGTTGTGAAGTTGATGTTTTGTGAATGCCAAATTACCCCAAGCTGGGACAATCTGCAGGAGATACAGAACAGTGTAGAGCAGAAAAAAAAGACCACAAAGGTTGGGGGTGAAACAAACAGTTATAACTTCTGGAGCCAGTCTGAGTCCTTCTCAGTTTGCTTCTTGAATCTTGGCTTTCCTGGGGTTGCCTGTGCCTCTGGTGACAGTGTAATGGGATGTAGGTGGTGGGAAGGTTGCATTCCTGAAGGCTCAGCTTTATCCAGTTGATGGAAAATAAAAAATGAATCTGAACCAGGGGCAAGGAAAAGATAATGGGAACGATGTGTTTTGTGTGCTACTCTGCCTGCAGACTGGAACTCCCACCCAGGGCTATCTCCTGTGGTCACTTTACAGCAGGCACTGTGCTAAGCAGGCTGGTTATAGCACTTTCTCTTCATGGGAGAGCTTGATAAAGGATTGCCATCACAAAGTGAGTTTTTCACCTCTGCTGAGCGTATCTGCTGACGAGAGAAAAGTAATGATCTGAGGTATCAACCATCCCCCTCTCCTGCTGGCAATGTGCCGTGTGCTTCTCCCATGTGACACCTTCTCCCATGCTTTTCCTCTCAGGAGGATGAAAAATGTATCTAATGTTTTATTAGGGAGAGTATAGTTTTTATTTAGGCATGAAACAGCTGTTTCTGGAGCATGTCCTCTTTGACTTCTCAGTTCTCATGAGGCAGAAAACTAAAATTATCACTGGCACATCTACGTTGCCTTGGGATTCTCAGTGGGCTTTGCAGAGCTTAACTAATTATAAAGCCTAGTGCTTCCCAAAATGACATTTTTGGGCAGCCTTGGTATGGCACAAAGCTGGCTGTGCCATCTCCAGCTCTCAGAAATGAGCAGAGACTATAAAAGACCTTTCTTTGCTGGGTCAGGGAGATGAGCTAGCACCTGGTTGAAATGCAGACAGTGATCCAGAAAAATAAGGTTTCCAGCCTGCTGATACCCCTCCTTGGCCCTCTGCTTTCCAGAAATCAGTTTCTGGGTATCTTGTTTGTGTACTTTAGCTCATAACAAGAGTGAATCTTCCCCAATATTTCTTTGTGCTGTCTTCTCAGACTCTTTTGCTTCATCTCGCTCTTTGTGACTGAATTTCTCGCTCAGGGTTCAGGGGTAAGCAGATTTAGTACCTAATGAGGCAGGCTTGCTTTTGTCCGGTCAAACATCCAAGTTCCACAGCTTCCTTCTTTCACCCAGCCCTAAAATAAGAGTCAGGGCTCACCAGACCTGAGAAAAGATCATCTTGTGTCACCTCCCAGACACTTTGCTGAATTCAACTGCTTGGCAGCATCGTGCTCTGGGGATGCAGATCTGTCCCACTCCCTGAGCCCTGTGCCTCTCAGTCCAGCTGTTTGCACTGCCACACATTAAGCTAATCCAAAAATAAAAATCCGTGCTTCTTAACAAGCCAAGTATGCGACACCTAGATGGAAATTTAATGAGAGGATGTGAGGAGCAAAGCTGACAAAGCAGTGACCTCTCCTCTGAGGTGAGCCAGCCCCAGTCCATCCCAAGGCACTGGGATTAATGAACACGTTGGTTCCAGGCCAAAGCAAATGGGCACTACTTCCATCACAGGGCTGCTTTATTGGGATGTGGATTTCATAGCACTGAACTCTGGGCTCAAGAGAAGCCTTGAGCTGAGCCAGCACAAAGAATCATTGAATTATCTGCAATTTCTACCACAAGCACGCTCCAGGGTCAGGGCTGGAGCAATCCATCTGAGTGTGGGGTTGGCCACTTGATATGATTTAGCAAATAACTTATTGAAGAGGAGTGTGGGGTTTCTGTATTTAGTCTGGTTTGAAGTAAAAAGTAATCTGCATAAATTATCCTGGCTGCATCCAAAGCAGTGTGGGCAGCAAGCCGAGGAAGGGGATTCTGCTGTGCTCTGGTGAGATCCCATCTGCTGTGCTGCATCCAGCTCTGGGGGTCCTCAGCATCAGAAGGGTATGAACATGTTGGAGTGGGTCCAGAGCACGGTCATGGAGGTGATCAGAGGGATGGAGCACCTCTCCTATGAAGGCAGGATGGGAGAGCTGGAGCTGTTCAGCCTGGAGGAGTATCCAGGTGGAACTTAGAGCAGTTCCAGTACCTAAAGGGGCTACAGGAGAGCTGGAAAGGGATTTTTACAACGACATGCTGAGAGGGACCAATATATATATGCCTCAACGTGTATCTCAAATGAGATGAAGAAAATTCCCATAAAAACCCCTGTGTTGCCCTGTCCCCAGCAGGGGATTTGCCTGGCAGGCAATCCGGGCAGAGAAGATTTCTGTGATGAGACTGTGAGCAGCTCCCACCCACCCCCACACGCACACTGGCTGGTGAAGGCAAGTACCCAGATGCCCACGAAAGATGCCCATGAAGCCGAGTTGGGGGGAAGAGTTTGGGGGCACATAAAAGGCAGGTAGCCCCTACCAGGAGCCATTCTTCTTCTTTCTGCTTTGGGCCGCTTGGAGAGTCGGCTTGGCCTCTTCTGCTCCTGGTCCTGCCTTCCTGCCTGTGCCTGCTTTTCCCTCCTCACATTCCTGTGGCTTTCCTGCCTGTGCCTGCTTTGCTCCAGCATTCCTGCGAGCTGGCTTGTCACTGTCAAGATCTCTGCTGTCACCACCGCTCGTACCCAGCCATGTTCCCCGAGCCACAGCCACTGC
>VZTN01013184.1:0-30607 GCA_013400515.1 Erpornis zantholeuca | reverse complement strand
CACAGCAGCCTGTTCCTCACCTGTAACCACAGCAACCTGTTCTCCACCTGTAACCACAGCAGCCTGTTCTCTGCCTGTAACCACAGCAGCCTGTTCTCCACCACCAGAAGGGACACACAGCCCACTGCTGCTATTTGAACATCACACCCAGCCCACCACAGGAGCTACACCTCACGTACACTCTGCCTGCTGAGCTGACACTGACACAGAGCTCAGAATTCATTGTGGTAATGCTGTCCCTGTCTTCTGTTTCTTTCCCCATCTGCCCTCTTTTCTATCCCCCTTTTATTTCAATAAACCATTTTCAGATATCATATTGCCATGTTTTGTGCTTAATTTTACATCAGAAAATCTATCAAAAGAATCCTTCCTGGCTCCCCCTTTTATAGTGGAACGAGACACATGCAGTGACAGGACAGGGAGGAATGACCTTAAACCTAGAGAGGAAAGTTTTAAATTAGTTTGTAGGAAGAAATTCTTCACTGTGAGGGTGGCGAGGCTCTGGACCAGGTTCCTCAGAGAAGTCTGACCTCGGTCCCTGTTGTTCTTGCCTTCTTCTAGCCATTCAGCTGTAGCTAGGATTAACTTCTTAAAATAATGAAAAAAATTGAATCTATGAACTTGATGCATATTGAATATTGGCCTTTCAAGACTACTAATTTTTTTTTAAAAGTATTAATCTGTAGAGCCTACTTGTCTTGCATTGACTTCCATTCCTGGGACATCCCTACCAGCAAGGAGGTGACCCCTTGTCAAAGACCTGCCTGACCCTAAGTCAGATGTTCTTAGGAGTTTAAGATTAGCCTTTATTTACTTCAGACTGTTCAGACCTTGCTGGGAGATGGCAAGAGATCAGACAAGAGTATCAGAATTTGGCATATTTGTCTTTCTGTACAAGCAGTGATTACCTTCTCCGTAATCCCTTCTTGGCTTTAGTCTGGGTTTAAAAAATAATAAATCTCCCAGTCATCAAAGTTAATGAATTTACTAATGTATTTAAGAAATAAAATAGCTTGACATAGGGTCAAGTGAAACAGTATGGCATGTCCTGGTGGGTGGGGAGGGAGGGAGGCAGTGGGGATGCTCTGACATTCCTGCCCAGGCAATGCTTGGCCACAGAAACTGCGCCAGTATTTCTGAAAGGCACCGAAGTGTGTCCTGTACCCAGCTCATGTTCTCACTGTCTAATTAAGCACAAGGTCCAAGGCTGTGTGGAGATGATCTACAGGTCTGTGTCTGAGTTGTACCACGTGCCCATTTCTGTTTTAGTTCCATAAATTAAGTCACTTTAGTTTTATACCTGTTAGAGGAAGTAATTTAGGTGCAGCAGGTCTCTGTGGCAGGAGCTAGGGGATGGGTTTGGGTCTTGCAAAGATTAATCTGTTCTCTTTAAGTGCTAATCCTTTCATCTAAGCTGACGTGAGAATCCTAAACACCTTTCTATTACACCCCATTACCCGGATCCATAAATCCGGGCAGGAAAAATCTCCTTCCAGCAGTGGGAAGTGATTAATTTTTGGTGTGAGCAGAGTCCATGCAGGTTTGACACGAGATTTCAGCAAGGTAGCAGGAATTAAAGGGCACATCTTGGGCTGATGAGACATTTGGTTATCAGGATGTTTAATGTCACAGTGTAAATAATCTCTCAGCACTCCATTAAATGAGAGGCTTTCAGGGCATGCAGCCATTGTTAATGACCACCTCCTAATCCTGACTTTCACGGTGTGCTAATTCAAGGTCTCCCAGTGCTTTTTGCAGAACACAACTATTTTCCAGTTAGGGCTGCCCAGGGAAAGGGAGGCTGGGCTGAAATGCACAATGAGAGGCCAGTAGGGACAATGAATCCCTGTGGCCACTGCTCAGGGGTGCTTATTTACCCAACTTGAAAATAAACCCGCTGCTGGGAGAAGGGGAAAAATCTTTTTCCAGGTTTAACCAGAAAGGAAGAGGAATGCACATTGCTATGAGAGAGAAAATATTCCTTTGTTGACGCAAAGCTGAGTCTAGAAGATCTTGATTTTTGGAAATACATTGAACTGCTCCTATAAGGACTTAATTTCAGACAGTATCAGCACCCATGGTGAGGTTTTCTTTCTGTGGAGAGATTAAATAGTTATGTAAAAACAAATTAAACCCAGCAAATATTTGCAGTGCACTGCCATGGCCGAAAGCAGTGCAACACCAAAACAAAGCTGATAAATGATGTTCATTTAAACTTGCAATTAAAGAAAAACAAAACCCAAACCCTCTCCATTTGATGCTTGGAAGGGCTTCACACACAAGCTCAAAACTGTCAGCACATCTTGAGGGTGTTCTTTGCCATGCAGTGACAATTGTGGGGCCCTCCCTGATGAAAGAAGATGAGAACTCTATCCCCTCGTTGCACTAAGCTGCGACACTGCTTTTCACCTTTCAACAAGTCCAGCTCTTGCTGATGGGTGATAATAGGGCTGTGAAGGTGACCTCCCCTGACAGCAGCACCAGGTGGATGCTCCTGAGCACTGTGCTCTGCAGGTTTGCATAAGAAACTGCTTACTCCTGAGCCTGGTTACTGGATGAGAGGTTTTATTTGGATGTTTGTCAGTTAATTTCTGTGCTTCGTGTATTTTAATTACTCAGATGACAAAGTAAATCTTTTATGATGCTCTTATGTGAAAGCTATCACTCTTTTAATGCAGAGGTAGCAGCAATTTGCCAGCCCAGTTGCTCAGGTCCATCTTGGGGCTTGTGTCCATGTCCTGTAAGGGAGTTTGTTTGCTGCTGGCCCTGCTGGCACAGAGACCTTGTCCTTCCCTGGGGCATTTAAAGGAAAGGGAGGAAGAAGGGCTCAAAATCCATCTTGGATGAAGGTGCTCTTTCATGGATGCCAAAAGAAAGGGGATATGCTGGCTTCATCTGCAAACTCCCAGATTACCAAGAAAGGGAAGGGATGATGATGATGATGATGAACAATTGAATATACAAAACCCATAGTTGAGTCGAGTGCTTTGAACCACGAGGAGTATCCTGGCTGATGCACAAAATGCTCATCAACTACAGAAATGAAGCTTATTCAGGCAGTTGTCTTTCCAGGGCATCAGTCTTTGAGGGAAAGCTGTACCAAATCTGGCTTCTGTCACTCAGTTATCCATTTTTGGGGGGTTTATAAGCAGTATTTCCATTTAAACATCAGTTCAGGCCAGCATGCCTGGAGTCTGCAATTCCTGATGGATATACAGATGTTCTCTGGTTCCACTACTCTGGCCAGGTCTTGTTTATCCCTCCCCAGACTCTCTGGGAGACAGTAAAAACCTACATTTGTCTGCACGAAAATGTGCTGAGGGCAGTAAGAGTTTGCACTCCTGGCTTTTTCCAGCACAAGGTGCAGAAATGTCCTTTCATGCTTTCCATAAACAGCAACACTTGGAGGCTGCAGGAGTATGTAGAAGCAATATAACCCTAGCCTGTGTTTGCTCTAGTCTTATTTTTTCCCTTGAGGGATCTGCTTTTGGCTTTGCTAGAGATTGGTGTTTAATTGGCAGCTTAAATTGGCTTTAATTGGCAGCTTAAAGCCTTTGGAAAGGATCTGATTTTGGTACGGATCTGCCTTGCTACAGCTATGAGCTGTATCCATCCTTCCAGAGCAGCCTCTTAAACTAAACCCTGCTGATCAGGGACAGACCTGGTGCCTTGTTTGTTCACTAGGGATGAAACAGCTCTGCATAAATTCCCAAATCCCTCTGTAAATAGCTCCTTACAGAGGTCTTGTCCTTCAGGCTTTGGCTGTGAAGGGTATGAGAAAAGCAAGTGGCTCTGAAGCTGTGAAGGGTATGAGAAAAGCAAGTGGCTCTGAAGCAGATGAGCCACCCTCTTACCTGTTGAATAATTGGATAAAACAAGATGCATCTTGAAGGTCCCTTACAAACCATTCCATGACTTTGACCTGGAGGCAAGGGAGCACTCTGGTTGGAAAGAGCAAAAGGCACCTAAAACTAGTAAGACTGTGTTTGTGAAATAACACAACATGGTGTTCTACAACAGCCATGGGGACTTTGATCAGACATCCCATAAAGAGCAGGACAGCTGGTCCAAGGGAGGGCAGCTGGAGTATGGATGGGGACAATCATATCTTATATCACTGGATCAGCAAGGATCTTAAATATTACACCCACAGCAGTGTCTTACTGATACCTGCTGTTCAGGGGAGCTGAGCTTCCAATGTACACCCAACAAGCCTTAGAGTATGGCTTGGTTTTTATTCTAAGGATGTGTAGCTCTGCACTGAACAGGAGACTGTCAGGACCCATTTCTTGGTGTCTGTGTTTGTTTGGATCAGACCAGAGGTGCCAGCGTTGCATGTGAGGCAGCAAGGATTAGGTTTCCATCCTGTGCTTACAGTATATCTGTCATAACTGAGAAAAAGAAAAAAATAGCAGGGACAAAGCACTGCTGACCAATTTCTCAGCCTTAGTGATGCTTGTCTGGAGTGAACAGAAAGTCTAGAATCAATAAAAACCTTTATTTAGAAAGCTGAGGCCAGGGTGGGAAGAGCAAATGCTCTGCAAAAGGCAGAAAGGGGTAGACAGAGCAATTATGAAAGGCAGAAAATTACACTCACCCTTTAAAGACACAAATGGGGTGCAATGTCTGCATTTTAATCATCCATTCTATTTCCAGAACTGTGTTTGGATTAAAACCTCCCTCATTAATATGTCCTGTGTAAATAAGGCTGGGTCAGGGGCATATTTTCCTGCTCAGTGAGTGAGATAAATATAGAAAGATGTTTTTCACCTTTTGAGGAGAGCTTTTCCAAAGGAGGAGGAGTGGGAACTCTGAGCCTGCTCGCAGGTAAGTGTCTGTTGTGCACATTTCTCCCTCTGCTTTTTTTCCTTTTCTTTTTTTTTCTTCCTCAAAGGATTTTTGAGCTTTTCTCTGCCACATACTCAGATGTGAGGCCTCCTTTCCTTAGGGGCAGAGGCAGGGCTGTGCTTCAGCCTCCAGCTGTGGTGACAGGTTGGATCACTCATGGCAGCTCCCAGGAGGCAAAGGTCATGTGAGGCTTGCAGGCTTCTAAAACCAGCAGTGAAATGCTCCTTCCCTCACCTCATGAAACACCCTCAGCTTTCCACCTTGACTGGAAAAAAAAAAAAAAAAGCAAAAAAGTTCTGCTGTAATGTTGTGCTGTGCATTGTAGTCAGGAAAAATATACAGGCTGGGAGAGAAGCCATCAACTTGCTAAAATCTGGTCTCTGTGAGTGAAAAGCAAAGCCCTGCATGTGTCAGTCTGGGTAAACTTCATCTGCTACCTCAAAGTTCCAGACTTCCATTCCCTGCTTATTAGTGGTGTATATCAAATAGAAATTGAGGATATCACAGAATGGCTTGGGTTGGAAGGGACCTTAAAGCTCATCCAGTTCCAACACCCTGCCATGGGCAGGGACACCTTCCCCTATCCCAGGTTGCCTTGGACACTTCCAGGGATGGGGCAGCCACAGCTTCTCTGGGCAGCCTGTGCCAGTGCCTCACCATCCTTCCAGTAAGGAATTTCTTCCTAACATCTAATCATACCCTGGCTTCTGTCAGTTTGAATCCATTGCCCCTTGTCCTATCACTCCAGGCCCTTGTCAAAAGTCCCTCTCCATCTTTCTTGTAGGCTCCCTTCAGGCACTGGGAGGCCACAGTTAGGTCACCCCTGAACCTTCTCTTCTCCAGGCTGAACAACCCCAGTTCTCTCAGCCTTCCCTCAAGGAGAGCTGCTCCATCCCTCTGATCATCTTGGTGGCTTCCTCTGGACTCACTCCAACAGCTCCATGTCCTTCCTGTGCTGGGGACCCCAGATCTGGATGCAGCACTGCAGGTGGAGTCACACTTGAGTGGGGCAGAGAGGCAGAATCCCCTCCCTCACCTGCTGCCCACAGGGCTTTGGATGCAGCAGGGCACAGGTGATTTCTGGGCTCCCACTGCCCATTTCCACATCATATTGGGCTTCTCATCAACCAACACCCCCAAGTCCTTCTCCTCAGGGCTGCTCTCAATCCATTCTCTGCCCAGCCCATATTTGTGCTTGGAACAAAGACAGCAGACCCAGATCAGCTGCCAGGGTTCTCACTCTCAGTTGTTTAAGTGCAGGGGGAGGTGCTTTGGGGTTTAGTTGTGCACTCAAAAAAAAAAGTGCCAAAGCAGTGGTCATCAGTCCCCATGGAGGGGAGCAGCACCCCTCAGAGCTGCCTCAGGGAGAGCACCAGCAACGTCACCTCTTGAAAATCACTTTTTTCTTGCATCTCCCCTAAAGCCCACATGCATAAGCTCTGCTTACAGGCAGCACAGCTGATGGAGCTAGCCATGGGAATGCAGCAAAGTGGGAAAACACAGCTAAGGCAGAGGACTTTTCTCTTGTAGCCCTCACTGGGGTCCCATCTTGGCTTATGCTCCATTATGGCCTAGTTTGGCATGTTTTGAATAGCAGGAGGTTTTATTCAAACCTTTATTGACTGCAGTGTAAATCCTCTCTGACTGCTGCAGATATGTTTTTGATAAACAAAATGGAAATGGATTTTGTTTAAATTAATTCCCCCAAGTGAGTCAAGCAGTCAATCAAATCAGGATCAGTTTAATATTTTTATTTAAATAACCATGAAAACTTTTGAGAAATTAGAGTTTAGGAAATGAAGAGCAATTTGTCTTGAATACCTCCAAGTCTAAGTTTCAAAATTAGTTTGTTCCAGTTCTTGATAAGCAGCTGCTCAATGCAGTAAAACCACTGGGAGCCTGGACTCCACAGAACTGGTTTCTATTTCCCAGTCATCCTCAGCTTCTCTTTGCTTTGTGCAACTCCAGATAAGAACCTTAAGAGTTGTGGTTGTCCAAAGTGCATTTTGGGTGCTGTCAGTATTTGAAAATTTTCTTTTATACACATAAATTTAGATTTCAAAAATCTAAATAATTGCCTTTTGACTATGTTTTTCTGGAGCCCCGATTCATAAGCTGTGTAAGAATTCATTGTATAGATGTTCCTCCTGTGCAAGTTCTGGCTGGCTGCTTCCCCACCACAGTCCACATGCTTTGTAGCTGCAGCTACAGCCTGCCACAGGGTGGTGGCTTTTGGCTGGGGACACGGGGAACAGCAGGAACATCAGCAAACAACAATGTTCTGGTATCGAGAGCCTTTCAGAACAAGTTTCCTCTCCTCAGTGTGAGCTTTGTGGGCACCAGAGGTGGGGCCAGGGACCTCCTATTTAGGTAGCAAAGATTAGGCTGAGGTTGGGGGTTTGTCCCTTGGGAGACCTGCTGCCCACAGATGTAGAATAACTCTTAGAAAAGTGTCTCATTGTAATTAGCTGTAATTACAAGAGAACAAGCTTGTCTGCTATTTAAATCAGCAGGAGTTTCCAGGAGTGGCTTTGTGGCCGTGTACCTCCTCCTACTTAGCAATAAACCACCTGGCATTGAAACATCAGCTATGCATGCTGCCAGACCTGGAGAGAAATTTGGATTTGTCTTAGCTGGAGTACTGTAGTGTGGGGCTTTCTCTGCCTTCTGGATGCTCCCTCTGCCCTGGTACAGGAATATGACCTTCAGTGAGTCACCTTAGAGAAGGTGAATTGGGCTGATGGACAGAGCAAAGCCCGAGGACAAGACTGGGTCAGGATCAGGGACAGCAGGTACAAGTCCATTTTGCTGTTAATGCCTTCCTGCCTGGGAGTTTAATGATGAAATAAATGAAATATTCAGGAAAACTAGTGTGAGCTGGTGGAGCACTGAAGTGAGCTGTTGCTTGTGCTGTACCAAAATGTCAGAGTTAAGGAAATTGAGTCATTCCTGTGCTCCTGAGCAAGGTTTTTTCCATCCAGCTGACCACTGCAACAGGCACCTGCTTCCCTTATGCTGCCTAGACAGCATCATCCCACTTTCCTGGTCACACCATAATGGGAATTGGGAACCCACAGTGGGAGGCATCACATGTTTGCTCATGAGCTGCTTAAGTAGCAGTACTTTTATTTTCAGATAATGTGTCCTAAATATTCAGTACACACATTCCTGCCATGAAAGACAACAGCAACAAAAAAAATCTGAACAGCTGTTCCTTTGTTGTTCAGCAAAAAAAAGAAAACCAAACTACAAAGCAGCACTCCAAGGTCATGTTATTCCTTTACAGGGAGAAATGAAGAGGCTTGAAACATTTTAGTGAACTTGAGAACGTACTGTGTTGAGTTTTGGGATATGAGCTTTGCTGCCTTGAGATGAGAGTCTTGCTGAAGGACACGTAGCTGCACTATTGCTGCTTGAACTTCTCCACAGGAATCCAGGAGCTACAACCTGGCCCACCCAAACTGCAGAATGTCCTATAGCTATAGAGGGTCCCAGAGGAGATCCCAGGAAAGGAGGGAATGTCCTCTGTCCCCTCTCTGGATGCAAGAGTAAGGCTTGTCTTAATATCACTCCTTTAGAAATCACTCACAACCTGTTTTCCATACAAAGCAATCGTGTTTCTTTACCTGATCTGTGCTAAGAGGGAAATTCAGCCTCTGGATTATGGGAGCACTGGTGTCTGCTCACTGGGATATGGCATTCCTCAGACAGATGAGAGGTCCTGAAACTCTTCCCAGCTGTTTTAAAAACCTATCAGCCTTCCAGTGCCAATTCTGAGAGCTGCTGAAGGGAGAAACTGCTCCAAGCCATAGTCTACCCAAGTGACATGTGCAGCTGTGGATTGACTCAGCTCATCAGATGTTTCCTTGCAGCAGAGTGGGGAAAATGAAATCTGCTGTTTAACAGGTGACATGCAATCCTTTGATGTCAGTCTGCCTTCTGCTCAGTGGGGAGATGCCCAAGAGGTGCCATGCCCTGGCATATCTCAGTTTGCTTGACCTGCACCTGCTTCCAGGACAAAGGATCCAAGTCTGCTGCTGCATCTGCAGCAAACAAATGGTGCTCTCCCCAGCTGATAATTTCCCTGCCACAGCTGATTATGTGTCCTGTTGCTTTGTTTTTTCATAAAATTAGGGTATCAGGCTGCTTCCCAATCATTTTTATGCTGTGTGTTCGCTGCCAACACTTCTGGCTCATCAGGAAGCCAGCCCTCCTAATACTCATTAGTGACAGGGGGAAAACCTTTCTGCCACTGCAGGCTTCTGTAGTCACCAGTCAGACAAAAAAAATACCACTTATTTGATTTGGAGGACTCTGAAACTCCCATTGGGTAGATGAAAAGTTCAGTGGTTTGTTGGCATCATAGTAAAAGTTGCTTTTGGGTTATAGGGAGCTTTGAAGTTGCCACAAGTTCTGTCTGCAAACCTCAGTGTTTAAAAGAAACATCCCATTGAGTCCTTCAGTCATGTTGGGGTTTGGATGCTGACCATCCAAGGAGCATTAAGGGCAAGAGATGTCTTGTGGACAATATAAGAATTTCTGGGTAAATATTACCCTTATAGGAACCTGTGGGGCCCTCCTGTTTGAGCACCATTCTCTCTGTTGCCCAAATGGTGACGCTTTGCACAGTGGAGTTGTGGTTTGAACAGAGCTGGGGTCTCATATCTGAGCCCCCTTGGGCAGAGAGGCTCTTGCTGGAGTGGGCCTAATTGCTAAAAAGATCCCTGGGGTTTACATTTGGAACAGTGCCTCGGGAACTGATGGGGATCGGCAGAGCTTCGCATGAAAATCTGCCCAGCACCCACTTGCATTTGTCTGCCTTTAGCAAAAGCTATCAAGTTAATGCTAATTTAAATTCTCACTTAGGCATCTGTAGGTATAATTGCATAAAGCACTGTGCATTAAATTACATCCACACATGGATTTGGAGTCAGAGTCTTCAGAAAGCCTACATATGTTAGCTTATTTCCAAAATACATTGGCCACTGAAGACCCAGTGCTATTATGCACCCCCTTTCTGCTTGGAAACATAATGATCTAACCTCACCCTGGGTTAATTATACCCCGCTGGGAATTGTACCAGTTCAATTCCCACGGCTCTCCCTCGGCATTGGGAAGCAGTGCTCTTAATATTTTATGAACCATTTTACTGATGGCTCCCAAGCCCATGGCTTGTACGAGTTGGTCAGGGTGGGTAAATAAAACCCACAGATGCAACAGAAGCTTAAATCTCGGTTGTGACATGCTGTAATTAATCACTACAGCTGTGTAATACCTGGAACCAGGCAGCATCCTGAAGGCAAAGCCAGCCTGAAATCTGCATGGAAAGCAGAGCCAGAGGGCAAGTCTCACCTGCACATACGTTGTTCTAAGGATGCCAAGCTGGGTTTTTTTCGTTTTACTCTGCATAGTGCAATCTTTAAAGTGTGCCTTTAAAGAGAAACAATTCCTGTCACTTGGAGCTCCCAGGGAGGACCTGGTGGGAGTGTGTTCCTTGATGGCACCAGTCCCATCTGCATTCCAGTCCCCCTGCCAAGGGGTGAGGAGCTCTGTCCTGTGACACGGTTGAGTCTCAGGGGGATTTGTATCTGCAGGGCCAAAATGCAAGGGGGAAGATTGCTGTTGTCATTGGAAACTTCACAACTTTGTCCTTGAAAAATTGCTAATACCTAGTTTTGGGTGTCACATAACTTCAGTGGCCTTCTGCTCAGCCTGTGCATGCTGCTCTCAGCACTGAGCTGTCTTAACACTGCATTAATGTTTTCTCCTCTTTGTGCATGGGTAGAATTGAAATCCCTCTTGGGGAGAAAGCTTATTCCAAGTAAATTCCTAAACAATCAGCTGAAAAAAACCCTGAAATGTTCTTTCACTTGATTTACTACTCCCTGCCAAATGCATATTCATGCCAGGTCTTGAGCTTGGTACTGGAGCTGAGTCTTGAAGAAGGAATTGTCTATACAAGGCTTCTCCTTCAGTTCTGGGATCCAGTGCTGATTTCAACCAAGTCTGGCAGAGAGCAGTGATCATAAATACACTGTGTTTCTGTGTGGCTCATGAAAAATAAAGAGCAGGTTTGGCCCAAGGCAGGTGCTGGGGTACCAAGTCAGATCCTGTCTGCTCAGCTTGGGCTTTTGGGCTCTCTGGGGACCCTCCCTTGTGGGGCAGGAGTTTATGTTGGCAGCATCTCCTCCTGGGCTTCACTCCCAGATCCTCCATTAATGGATTTTGAGGGTTATCTGGCTTCATTGGCCAAAGATGCTCTGTTCTGGGTTTGTGGTGAGCGCTGTGTTCAGAGATGCTCTGCTGGTTCTGCCTATCACTTTAACAGGGGAGGAGTGAAATGGGATAGGATAAATCACTAAATCTTCACTTCTAAATGCTGCTTGGGATGTAAACATTTTGTATAAACCCTCCTAAATGGCATTAGATCTGCCTTCTATATTTCTTCCCTCCCATCCCACCACTGCTGCTCTCAGTACGATCTCTTTGTAGCTCAGTCTTGTTTTGTGTTTTGCTTGGATATTTATGGACATCCCCACTTTTCCCAAATCTCTGGGAGTTCTTTCTAAAACTTTGATGTTGATTTTTTCTTGGTTTAAAAAAACCCCAAATACACAAACACACACACACAAAAAACCAGGTGCCCACATATGGCTCAGCCCTGAGTGGTGTAGGAAGAGCAATGGCTGGTTTGGAGGAGGGCTGGCTTGGAGGAGGGCTGGTTTGTGGTGCTGGAGAAGGTCTATGCAAGGATGAAAGGAGCATCCCATTTCCACAGATGGCTTTTTAATTTGGATTCAATTTTTAATGGGTCTTGGTGCTGGGAGGACCTGGAAAGAGCTCAAGTCCCTCCTCCCAGGTTGGATGTCTTGTTCTCAAAAATGTGTTCTCTCAACTCTTGGAGAATATAGTTTTGGATTTACCCTCACATCCCCCAAGTCTTGGTGGTTCTTTTGTTTTTATATTTCCCTCCCCTTCTCCTCCCTTTCCCCTGCCCTCTCTCCCCTGATGGCTGCAGGGGATGTGACTCAGGGGCTCATCACTGCACCGTGACTTCTGTACGGAGGTAGAACTGGCCAGGTCTTTCACCCTTCTCCGATGGCAGCGCTGCAGAGTGAGGCACGTGGCAGGGCAGGGGTTTTACCTGCCTGTCTGGTCTGATGTTTAACACATGAGGCAGAAGCCCAAGCACTTGGTCAGGATGTCAGGCTGAGCCACAGCGGAGCACGCTGACAGCAACACAGTGCCTGCACGACAACCAGGATCAATCTGATAGCAGGAAGGGTTTAAGACCTCTAGCAGTGACATTGAGACCAAGCTGAGCCCAGCCTGGGCCTAACTTAATCCCTGATCTGTGCAAACCCCTCCTCTGTGCTTTGCAGAGGCTGGGACAGCTGGAGAGGTTGCTCTCCACGAGCACAGGATGGCAGCTCTGTGCTAAAACTTGCTGAGCTCCCTCCCTTACTGGGAGCTTACTGCTCCCCAGTAAGCAATGGGGTGGTGAGGGATTTAAAAGAAAAACCATTACAATGTCAGTCTTCCCAAAATAAATCAGGAGAGGCTCGCTGTTGGTGATTTGTGGCTGTTCTTTTAAACAAAAGCCGAATGCTTTCACTTTATAAATAAATATGCTATGAAGAGGGCTTCAAGGGAAAGATGAGTAGTTACTATCCAACTGTTGCCAATTCACCAGTGGATGGTCCATATACTCCATTGTTTAATGTCACTGATACCTGATACAGACCATTCCCCAGCTGTTTGATGATTATTTATCAGTCATCTGCATGAGGAGGGGATTTGTACAACAACACCCCCAAAAGCAGGAAGGAGAGAAAGGGGTTAAGCTGTAGGCAGGAAAGGGAAGGTAGAAACCAAGCAGCAAACAATTGGCACCTGGGTTCTATTGAAGACTAAAAGTGGAAAAAAATGGCCTAATTGAAAAATCTGCCTATTGTGTGTGACTGCAGCCTCCAAGGGAAACAAACAAACCCATTCAAAGGAAGGGGGAAAAAAATCCTGTGCTGTTTTGCAGACTTGGGGGGTTTAACTCTTCCCAGTCCAGGGCAGAAATATTTTTATAACCAAACTATCTCCCTTCTTAAAATATTTAGTTGGATTGAGTACTTTCTTAACTCCTCCTGGCATCTTCCACCATCAGCTGGAGCTGCTTGGGACTCCTCAGACAGGAGGTAGTGAAAACCCTGATCATGGTGAGATCAGTGTGGGGATGATTCTTGGTTTCTTTATGGTTTCACAGGTACCATAAAAATACAGACCTCAGTTTTCTCTCTCACTTCAGTGGTGCTTGGGAGGTCTCCCTAAGTTTCCTGAAAGAGTTTTCAATATATTTCTACTTTAATTTTAGTAATAACTTTCTTTGGAGTTCACTGGCTGCAGTAGGTTTCCACTGTAAGACAATCAGGGTTTTTTTGCTTCTCAAACCCAGCTTACTTTGTTTTCAACTCAAGAGTTGCTGAGAACCCCTGAAAACAGTCTAGGGACCCTCCTATATTATTCCTGGACCTGATCCATAGTGAGAAGGGCTCACAGCACAAAGCCTGGTGTGTGGCACACATCCCTTTATTGGACTATCAGCAAGGAATGACCCCTCATTTACATGGGGTTTGCCAGAATTGCTGCTTTGATAAATATTGGGTAAGCTGGCCCAGTCCCAGCTTCTTTGGGCAAGCAGCAAATGTTCCTGACAGTGCTGGGTGGATGCATGGTGTAATTTTATTGCATTATCATATCCATTTGTATTTTGCAGAGCACACAGGTGCTTCAACCCAGTTTTCTGCCACAATGGCACTGGCAAGCATTACCTTGAGCACTGCAGGCTCTGGACTTCAGCAGGGAAAATGCTGTCTGCAGTGAGCTATGGGCCCCAAGTCCTCCAGGAGGTCAGTTCTTCCCAAAACACTACAGATCTCCCTTGTGCTCTTTGTTCTGCCTCCTAAATTTTTATTTATCTGATTGCTGAATTGATAGTTGTGCACTTTTGTGAAGTTATGTTTGACTATGACTGATTTGCAGGCTTTTTAAATCAGAGAACTATAGATGGGCGTGGGCTGGAAGGGAACTTAAGGATCCTAGTTTCATTCCTTCTGTCATGGGCAGGGCCTCCTTCCACTAGAGCAGGTTGCTCAGAGCCCCATCCAACCTGGCCTTGAACATTTCCAGGGAGTCTCTCCATGTTTAACCTTGCTGTTGAAAAAAGTCTAATGTGGGCAGTGTCAAAGGCTGAGGATGGAATTAATTTTAGACTATTCATAGTTGAAACCACAAGACTTTCCCTTCCAAATGTGGCCAAATGGCCATAAGGATTTGGTTTGTGTGCTGTAAGCTATCTCCAGCAACGACTTCATTAGGCAGTAAATTCCCTTGTTATTTATTTTCTGTAATTCTTTTGAGGGCATGGTATTTTTTTTAAAATATTTTAATATGCGTTTTGGTAGCCTGACTTATTGTCCCTGAGAGATTTTGTGATACAAAGTAGAAGAGATTCCTTTATTTTGCTTTTTCCTCTTTGGTTTGTCCTCGGCACTGCTAAAGCAGTTGTGCTGGTTCTGAGGTTTCTGTGTGTGGAACAGCAGTGGTGGAGGGTTCCTGTTACACTGGACTTCTCTAGCTGTGTTTGGAGCTGCTGCAGCAGCTCGGTGACATTCAGGTTTTTGTCTTAGTTCTGTTCTTTAAAGCTTGCAAGCTGTGCTGGAGTTTCAGGGGATCAGGAATCTCTGTGCAAATGCACCAAAGGGCCCAACCCAGACCTGAGCCCCAAAAATATCTTCACAATCCTGACTGGGGGTGGTGGTGCTGCTGCTAAATCCTTTTGTTAATGAGAGACCTCTGTTCATTTGAGCGTTCCCCAGAAACTCAGACATTCTGGATCTCAGGTTTGCTTTGTATTTTGGGGTTTTTTAAAACATTTTCTATGGTATCATTATATCTTGGAGCTATCTTTGGTGCCCCAAAGCTGCAGCAGCACCTTGTGCATATTTTCCCCCTCTTTCTGAACTAACAACCCCTTAATTGTGCTATGAAGAATGGCAGAGCTCAAACAGCAGAGGTTTCTCCTACCCCAAATGTTCTGCAGCTTGGGGTGGTAGATGGAAGTTCCCCAGGAGGCTTCTGCTGGGGTCTCCCCTGATCTAGGTGATGTCCTGATGGCTGGGCTGGGTTGCTGGAGCTTTCTGTCCTCTAAACAAGCTTCAAAAGGTGTCCTGCCTGTTTACCTGGAGATGTCCATATTGAGATGCAGGTGTGGGAGCAGGGAATGAGCACAAAATATGTCTGTAGAGAGAAGAAGAGCTTTTCCACAGAGAGGAGCTTGGCTAACTAGATGACTGCACATTCAGAGAGCTATTTGCTGGCAGCCCCACTCCAAGGGGACTTTTTCTCATCTACCTTTAAGAGAAGCACATGCACCAGAAGTTTGACTCGCTGCATTACAGAGATAAGTCCCCTGCAGGTGATCAGAGTGCCCTTTGCAGACCAGCCGCAGGCCCTGCTCTCACATTACTGTCTTTCATATTGTTAACAAAAATAACAGTGCCAGTGTGTCAGGAGTTCAGCTGTCTGGCTAAAAGCAGCCTGCAGAGCCATGGTGTATTCCTGCCTTTTCACTTTGAGACTTTCAGCAGCGTTGAATCATCAAAGTACAGCCGGCAGAGGTGGCAGAGCAAGGCTGTCATGGAGCTGGTGTCTCCAGAATTGTGGATTTAAAGCCTCTTTGTGTCTCACACAGAGAGGGCTCAAAATCAGGTCTGTAACTACATGTCCCCATTGTGAAGTTGCTCCATGTTTGGGAAAGTGTGGAAGAAGCTTGGGTGTGGGAGTGCAGGAGGGGCAGGGGCTGCAGTGCCTGGGCACAGCTGGGGAGGGGAGAGGGGTTTAGTTGCTGGCTGCAGCATCCACCTGCCCTATGCTTCACTCTGGCTGTACCTTCAGTCCTTTGTCAGCCAAGGTTTTACCCTGACCTTGCAGAAAGGCACCCTGTCGGGAGAATGATGGTATCAGAAAAGGCTTTTATCTAATTGTATTTGAGCTTAAAGACTCCACGAGCAAAAGAACTTCATAAATTCACATCTGCTTCAGTGTCAGACACCGCTCACCCCTGGTGCCACATCATGGAGCAGCTCCATCAGGGAACAGCCACCTCCTCAAGGAACAGGGCAGGAATGAGCTCAGTGTGGAGGCAGTGATGGCAGTGCCAGCACAGCAGCTGATTAATATTTCAGAGGACACGAGTGAGCAGTGACTTTGTGGCAGATTATACCAGCCAGCATCCCATGTGCTCCTGTAATGTTTGGGCATCTGCTTCCTTTGCTAATCCTCTGCTCCTCCCAAAACCAAACTAAATGGGAAAATGAATCAATTTGTTATCATACTTATTTGCATTAGAAGCAAGGGATTCTCTGTTAGGAGGCAAGGTTGAGCACAGCGTGCAGCCTGAGCGTGTATTATTAACACCATCTATTTGGTTACAGCTCTAGAAAGCAACATGGAGAGAATTAGGGTTGAGCTTATGGGTAAAGCACACCACAGGGATGCTCCAGCCCCAAGAAAACACACACTCAGAAAGTTGAATTCAAGCCTTGATTTAAGTTACATTTTAAAGAGAAGCCCAAAGTTGTTAAGATACAGAAATGCAAAAATAAGCATCCAATCCACCTTAATTCTTCCCCGAATTAATGTTTTAAGTGGAAATGTTAATTTGGGATTTTTCTTTCATTATTTAGTCTCCAACTAAATTGACTTAGTCATAGTTACGTGTGTAGTTAAGGATGAATTCGGACTGTTGGCTTCAATCAAGAAATTAAAATAAAAGTTGTTTCCACTCTCAAATATCTGAGAACAAGTTCTCTCTCCAGATTGTGGGGCCTGCTTGCTCTTATTCATTCATCTCCCTGGCATTATATTACCCCTGGTGCTCTCTTTATCTTTTATGATACTTTCTGGCATGCTAGTACTTATTAACGAAAAAGATGAAAAATTCATACACAGAGGATTCTGAGACATAAAGTTATTATGGATAACAGTGCAATAGTTGTCTCTTCTTGCTTCTGCTCTTGGCAGTTTTACAGCATGCCGAGGTTTAGGGAGCTGTTTTGTCTTTAGTGCATACAGTAGACAGGCAGAAGACTTATGCTGCCTGCATCGCTTCCCAGAGCTTTTCAATTTGCTCTGCTGTCCTCTCAGTGTGAAATGAAGGTCTGTTTGCCCCTCAAGGCCACTGTCTGGAGCGTGTCACAGCAAGGTGACCAGCCCTAACCCTGCCCAGGCTCTCTGCCAGGGGGCCGGGCTGCACTCTCTGCAGCAGAATCGGAGCTGAGGGCGAAAGACACTCATTAGGTGGGGCTTAGGAAGCAGACAAGCCTGCTGTTTCTCATCTGCTGGAGTGACACAATCAAGCTTCAAAAGCATTTTGCTTCCAATATTCCCATATTGATATAATTCAAGATGCTGTGTAAGTAGAAAAGCCCCTTGATAGTCAGACAGCTGACCTGACTGGCTTTTGGACCAGTCAGAGTCAAAACACAAGGCAGGTATTTAAAATTTGCTTGGCACAAAAAAGCTTGAGACTCTTTCCACCTTGTGGTTCATCCCTCTCCCTGGAAGTGCTCAAGGCCAGGGTGGATTGGGATTTGAGCAACCTGGTCTAGTGGAAGCTGTACCTGCCTATAGAAGCAGGATTGGAACCAGATGATCTTTCAGGTTCCTTCCAAAACAAACCAGTCCGTGATTCTCTTCCCCCTGCACTGAAGCCCGGGCAGGAATGGAGCTCTCTTCTCTCAACCCTGCGAGGTTCATAGCCTAAAGTGTTTCACTTGTCTGCCAACCCTCATGAGATTTCCAAGTGCTCGCGTGGTCTGAGTGCTGTTCCGCAGTCTAAGTGAGCACCTAAGTGTTGGCATCCTCTGAAGGGAGGCCCTGGCTTTTCTCCCCAGCTCACCTGGCTGGAGCCTGGTGCTAATAACCAAGGTTGTGAGTGTGGGCCATTAACTTAAGAGCTGGACTCACTGATCTTTGTGGGCCCCTTCCAACTCAGAACATTCTGTGATTCTGAGCTCTCTTCTTGCCTCTTTTGGAATGCGGCTCAAGCTAGGGCCATTTAAAGACACTTCCTTTATGCTGGAAGAGAGAGTGAACAACTGATGCCTTCACCTGCTCTCAGCACTGTGCTCTCACAGTGTGGTCAATAAGGTTTGAGGAAAGACTGAGACCTTGGTGCCAAAGGAAAACGGGCAGCCCTTGCCTTTGACCTTTCATTGTTCTCCTCCAGGAGGTACAGCTGTGGGAATGAACAAGCTGGGCTATAGCATTTCGACAGCTGCTGTTGACAAGGCTGATAAATGTGATTTTTAACTGCTTCCTGGGAAAAGCCAAAATGTGTTTCATACAGGATGTGATGCTCACAATGTGGTTTCCTTTGAAAAACCCATGACCATAATATGGAAGTTGAACTTAACAATGCGATTGTGAGACGGAAGAGTTTTATTTGTGGTTTAAGTGCAAAGCTTCAACACAGAATTAGGTGGGGCACTATTGGAGCATCTCCCTGCAACTGGTTACTGAAAGAAAGATATCCAATAGCAAATGCAGAATGTAAATTTTAGGTAGTTAGTAAGTTCTGAGCAAGGATATAGTGCTTTAATTCTGAAATAAGGAGACTACTGTCAGTTCATCCTCCTTAAGGTACAAGCTGCTGGAACTACAGGTTTCATGCGACTCTCAGTTTTCCTTTTTTATTTCCTTTATTTTTTAAGATTTGCAAGTTTCAGTATTTGTAGCAAAAAAGCTGCAAATGCAACCCAAATGTATGCTTGGAAGTCTGGAGCATGTCAGAACAAATAAAAGGCAACTCAATTGGTTATTTCCATTTAAGTCGCAGTGCCTTTGGAGGCTTGTTTTGGCACGATCAATTAGCTCCTCTGTGCTTTTTCACCTTCCACTGAAGCAGTGGGAGCTTTACAAGTACTGTTTTATAATCCTCCAACAACCTACTGATGCTTTCGTTTCCCACCAATTTGTTGCCAGGCACAAAGGGGTTTAATAACAAAATGATTGATGACTCTATTTAAGCAGCCCATTAGCCTAATGACGTATGAAAGTGTAGCAGAGCTGTTAGCTCGTGCTCAAACGTGCTCCTCGAGGAGCGGCTGCGGGTGCCCGCTCCGGTGTCCGAATCGGTTTGCTGATCTCCCCGCAGATCTCCCCTTCCTATCAATCTGCTGCTGATGGACACTCATCAGGCACAGCCTTGCTCCACGCCCGTGGCCGTTCCCAGCATCTTGGGAGAGACAGGGATGGCGGGTGGCAGCGGGATGGCCACATTAAAGGGGATAAACTGCACGTAGCCCACGCTGTCAGGGCAGCCTGTGCTGCTCCTGCCTTCCACAAGAAGCTGCTCCATCTCGAAGCTCGTGAGGCTGCATCCTTGAAGTCTTCCTGAACACTGCCATTATCTGAATTATATTGTGATTTCTTTATTTTTTCCCAGAACAGGTGAATCTTTGTCTTATCCAGTGTTTTTCTTCAAAACACCAGTAATTAAGAGCCAAAAGCGCAGTGGAAGCATGGAGGAATCTGGCCAGCACACGCTCTCCAGCAGGAGCTGCACATGCTGTGCATGACCCCAGTGTTTTCAGACCACCCAGCTCCTAGGGACTGGCTAAACCAGCTGGCTGCAGCCACATTCTGCTTAAGCCCTGCAGAGCACCCACCTTACGTCTAGGGACCAATAATCTGGATTATTTTTACGCCCAGAGGCTGAAGATGGAAAACGCATGAAGGGTGAGCAGTACATGGAAACAATGTTGAGCTCTAACGCCGGCACTACAGCATCCACAACGTTTAGTGGTGTGATGCCCTCTACTCCAGAGCATGACTTAGTGTTGTGGCTGGGTTTTGCTTGGCAGCACCATGGACATCTGGCTGCCACAACCATTGCCAGTCAGCAGCCATCAGCTCATGCCTTGACCCTCCACAAGGCTTTGTATTTTCTACTCATCCCAGACACACAGCTATCACCTGGGAAGCAGGAGGATGTTGGTGCCACCTTTCACCCTTCCCAGAACAAGAGCTGGTTTGAGGATCTTTGTGGGTCCCTTCCGGCTCAGGATATTCCTTGATCCGATGGTAACTCCCACAGCAGCAAGCTCTTTAATGAAGGACTTGGCCAACAGGACCATGCCATTGCTGTGGATACAAAAGGAACTGTCTCAGGGGTATCAGGATTTGCGTTGCATGCTCAGGCTCATATCCAAAGCAGCTGGGATGGCAAAGCTGCTGCTGAGCCCTGGGTCTGCTGTCTTTAATGGGACATGTTTCATTAAAGACTCCCAGCTGTAGTGGAGTTAATCTTCCCCTGAACCAGAACTCACCTGACCTTCATCTGAAACCTCTGGTACTTTTCCATCATCACACACTTAGAGGAAATCGGTTTTCTTAGCCAGTGCATTTATAAAGATTATGCAGGCTGCATCACTGTTTTAGAGAAGGTTTTCACGGCACACTTATTTTTCTTCATTCCTTCTAATGAGGATTTGCCCAAGGAAAGCTCCTGCTCTCTTTCAAAATTGCTCCTTGTCCTTGGGTGACCAGCTAGGAAATACTTCACCAGCTATCTCTGTTTTCACCCTGAATGCCTCACTGCAGCATGAAAGGGTCTCTCCTCGTACTGATCCCCATATATCCTGACAAGTCCATCCAGCCTGGATACCTGGTGACAAATGGAGTATGACTGATATTCCCTTTATACCCAGCAGCCACTGACCCTGCTGGAGTTGTTCTGTCACAAGGGAGACTACAGGAAGGATGGTCTGCAAGTCTTTTATACCTAAATCACAGCTATTTATAGCCTGCATACTGAGCGGGAATGATGGGAAGTGAATCATCAAAGATGTTTTGATTACATGAATAAAACCCAGTTCCAAGTTTATCCTAATGGTGAAAATATTCTTTCCTGGAGATGCACGTGTTGTCTCCTGCCACACTGGCAGCTGTACACAGTAGGGCTTTGCCCTTTTCAGATCTGGCTAAGTTAGGAGAAAAACCTTATGAGTGATCTGGTGGGTGACCTCTAAGCCAAATTTGAGATGAGGGAGTCACTCATTATGACACATATTTATCTAGCTGAATTCGTACCAAACCTGCAGATCTTGCTGTCCAGGAAGGAAGTCACTCCTCAGCTGGCTGGAGCTGTCATCCACGGGCAGAGGCAGCTTATAATGGCAAGGCTCCAGCACTTCCCTCAGGTCTGCTTCTGCCCTTCTCCCACCATCTTTTATCATCTTTCACCTCAGTTTCCCACCTGCAGTCTGGACCTGGGTCCTGTGCAGCAAATGTTAGCTGATGTTGTTCATTACTATTACTTATTGCACTCTTTGCAATAAATTAGTAAGACCCTACTACGAGAAGAGACCAAAAATAGGCTGATTTAACATGCACTAGGATGAATATTTGTGGAGAAATCTTGAAAAAGCAAAAGAGATACACAAGATTGTCAGAGAAGCTTCTCCTTCACCCACCATCTATAAATAGCCTGACACTGGGAGCTAAGGAGGGAGTTTTTATTTAAATAGTATTGTTTATAAAATCATCAGAAACATCAGTTTGGACATTCTGATGCTCTGGTATTTTCTGCTGTTGTCCTGGATTTCAGTCATCTTTAAGCTTTAAAAATTTTAAGATACTTCTGACAGAAACATGGAAAGACAGGTAAATAATTTTCTATATGTTTCAGGTGGGACACATTATATTAGGCATATATAGTGGGAAAATAGCTTGAAATGCAGGCCCTGCCATGCCAGGAAAATATCTGCAAGGAATTATGTCCTGGTTTCAGCTAGGGTGGAATTAATTTCTTCTCAGGTAGGTCCAAGATACAAATCCATGGCATTTCTACATGTGAGGAAACATTTCTATGGAGTTTGGGGTTTTTTCCCACACTTCTGTGGGACCATGCTCTTTACCATGCAGGCTGCCAGAGCACGATTACCCAGTTCCGTGCTATGAAAAGCTGTTCTGGTGGTAATATTCTTCTGCCTGCCTGCATAGAAAAAAAAAAATCCAATTTTTTTTTACTTGGAGAATTGAAAAATCAATGTTAGCTTTTACTATCTGGGGCTCAGCTATAGGAAAACTTGGGCCAAAATCTCTGCAGGTGAAAAGCAGTACAGCTGCTCTGGCTGGAGGGTGCTCGAGCCAGCTGAGCCAGATGGGGTTTATTGCTTATTTCAATCAAATTAAAGGATATCTGCATCTCACACCAAATCTGACGAAGAAGTTTGCAAACAGGAGCTTTAAGGATGATGCAAGTCATGCATACAGACACTTATGATTACATAATAAATTAGGCTTGCATTGCCAGCAGGACCCCCAGGCTAAAACTGACCCCAAGACCTGTCCTGTTCCCAGTGAGATAAAGTAGAGCTGAGAATTGCATGGTGGGAGCAGTGATCACCTTAAAAACTGAGAGGGGCCCCAGTGTTTGCACCAGCAAAGAGCCTGCCCCATCTTCTCCAGTGGTTTCCAGCCCTGTAAAACCTTGGGAGCACACTGATTATGGGGACCAGGCAGTCCAAGAGACAGGAGACTGTCCTGACCAGGAGGGATGTCCCCTGTGGGTATCAGTCCTTTAAAACCCCATGGGGATCCCTGTTCCCAACAGTGTCTCATGCACCTGCAGAATAGCAGCTACATTTCTTCCACTAAACCCAGATGAGCAAACTGGACTTTTCATCATATCCTTGAAACACCAAATAAAAATTGCCATATATCTGTCTGCAGGTGATAAGTACAATTATATCCCCCCTGCTGGTTTTGTGTTTTGTCATTTTTTTTCCTAAAGGAAAGAGCATCATTCACTGCAGAAAAGCCTGTCCTTCATTTAGGGAAGCCAGCTGTCAGGAGAGGAAAGTCGAAGATTGACAGAGGAAAGACACAGCGAAAGTGCTCCCAGAACATTGTACAAAAAAGATAATCTTAAGATGTTGACCTCTTACAGAAGTGTGTACAATCAAAGAAAAAAACAGCAATATAATGTCCTTGGTTATTCCCCAAATGGAAGAACTGTACACACTGCAGTGTAGCCTATCTGAGAGCCTGCAGTTATATTTTTCTTGTGATTTTTCCTTCAGAACAAGAAATCCGACATGTTTAGATGTTCATTCCCTTATTTCTGAATCTCCTGCTCTTATTTCTTCCCATCTCCTTGGCCATTTTCTGGTCTGGTTTTATCAAATTGCTTTGGGTTCATAATCTGCAAGGGAATGGTGCAGTTGCATTAAAATTCTGACCATGAGAAAACACACATGGTATCATTTTAAACCAAATAAATTAAAATAACAATAACAATAATAATAATAATTTGTTCCATCTCCTCTCCTTGAGTTTTTCTAGTCTTTGAATTTTTCCTCCTTTAATATTCTGTCTACAATTCCGTTTTCTTCCAGACCCTGCTGTTCAGCTGTTACTGAAACATCATCTTCAAAAACACGGAGCGGGGAAATGTTGATTTGTTTTGATCTCCGGGGAAATAATGTAACACGGCGACAAGCCCACCAGCAGCAACTCTTAATACACTGAAAGACAGCTCGCAGAGAAATCACCTTGCTCTTGGGCTGCATACACATGTTTAATTGCATTTAATTCTTGAGTGCTGGTGCATCTCAGTTCAGCTCCATAAATAATGGGGAGTTTTGGTTCGCTGGCTGAACCGGAGGAGACCGGAGGGAAAAAAAGCCCCACAAACCACTCGGTTTCATTTTCAGGTTCATTAATCCCCTTTGCTACATGGCCTTTTATAACTAATTTTGTGGGTTTTATTGTTAAATGGACAAAAAGGTTGGTTGCCCCTCTTCCTCCCAAGCAGGGGCAGTGTCATCCAGCACATACTGGTGGTGCTGTGGCAGGACCACCACATCCAAAGCATTTGCCACCCTGTGGCTTCCCAAATCAGGAGAAAAGAAGAGGAGAACAGAGAGTGGAGGACTTGAAGGGCTGTGGCCCAAAGACATGAGCTGTCAGCAGGTTCAGGGACCTTGGAGCACCTTGCTACAAAATGAGACTAACAGATACAAGGATCCCGTAACAAATAACATTAACAGAAGAACGCTGTGATGCAAGAATAAGATAACCAACACAAGAATGAAAATACAAAGGACATGCTGGAGTGTGCCCAGAGAAGGGCAATGGAGCTGGTGAAGGGTCTGGAGCACAAATCTTGTGAGCAGAAGCTGAGGGAGGTGAGGGTGTTCAGCCTGGAGAAAAGGATGACTCTCTACAACTGCCTGAAAATGAGTCTGTCTTCTCCCAGGTAACAAGTGATAGAAGAAGAGGAAATGGCCCCAAGTTGTACCAGCAGAGGATAACATTGGATATTAGGAAAAGTTTCTTCACCAAAAGGGTTGCTAAGCATGGAACACACTACCTGGGGGAGCGGTGGAGCCACCATCCCTGGAGGGATTTAAAAGACACGTGGATGTGGAGCTTGGGAACATGGTTTAGTGGTGGACTTGCCTGTATTACGTTAGTGGCTGGACTTTACAACCATAAAGGTCTTTTCTAACCTAAATGATTCATGATTCTAGGAATAAAAAATGCCTTGATTTTAATTAATGTGGGGTTTTTTATGTCATGCACAAAATTTAAAAAAATCCACCCTCGATCACCATCATCTTTTTTCTTTTTTTCTTTTCATTAGGAGTTTTTGCTATATTAATTGTTGCATTTGTCCATTTCTGTCAAATCAAGTCAAACTAATGGCGGCCAGATGGTCACAGCTATCAAGATGCCTCACTCAGGGCTAATCCATCCCTCTCGCACAGAATCAAGGAGCAGGGGGAGCTTTCCTCTTCCTCCAGGCACCAAAAGGATGGGATTAAAAAACACACACACACTCAGCAGGAGGCAAAGCCAGTGAATATCACTGCTACCAGCTCTCCCCATGGAGCTGAGGTCGCACTGCCCACCCCATTAAAACACTGTCACCGAAAAACACGCAAAGGGATGGACGGGGAAGAGTGAGTGGGTATCTCTGGTGGAGAAACAAGGCACATATGATCTCCTCAAGTCACTCTGCAGGAGGTTAAGGTTCACCCACGCCCCCTCCCACACTCTGTGTAGATGCTGTGTGTGCACAGCACACCCTCTGCCTCCTGCCTGGTTCGTGGCCCACGTGCACAAAATTACCGAGGGCGAGGTTTCTGTGCGAGTCCTTTGCTCTGCAACGACAGACTTGAGCTGTTGTTTCCGGCAGCTCCTGATAATGCATGAGCACTAATAATTACAGCACTGTATTTAAGAAGAGGTGGGTCAAACTTGTTGTGATCACTCCAATGATACTTGAAAATTATTACAGGGCGCACCCAGTGTAAGTTGGGATAATTAAGGTTGCTGCTATTAACACTCTGCCCTTCCCTATTGCTGTTGTAATTTCCTCGAACATTTTTACATCCTACTCCCTATCCTGCCTTGGGGTTTTGCAGTAAAATTCAATAATCATTTTCCTTTCTAGTGTTTCCATTAAGGACTAGCTTATTTCATCACCAGAGCTCAGCAGCAAGTTAAGCCTCCGTGGGCTGGAGCAGAAACTGGGGGAACTTGTGCAGCTCTTTCATCACATCCCGCAAGCAGCTGCTTGCAGAGACCCTCCCAGTTATTAAGAGTATTTCCAAGGACTTTGGGGCAGGCTTGAACACCCACAGATGTTGGGAGGTGACACTCATCAAGGACTGGAGCAGACATCTTAACTCTCTGTGTTCCCAAGGTCAGGGGGAAAAACGCAGGGCTCCTACAGCCCACCCGTATCTGGGAAACCTCAGGTTCCCATCTTTTCCTTTTTGATGGACAGCCCTGCTAGAAAGAAAAAAGAACCCATAACCATGAATTGTGATTCCTTCATCGTAGCAACAACAAAAAAAAAACCTGTCTCATCATTTTATTTATATTTTTTACTGACAGCAGCAGAGGTTTGTTCACCTGGCATTCAGACAATGGTGTCTCTCTGTAGTTTGGATGTTTGAGACAAAGTTTCCTCACAGGGAGGAAGGGAAGGTTTCATCCATTACTTTTAGTCTCTGGGGACATAAAGGCTCCCTCTGAGACAACCTTTGAGCTCTGTTTCCAAAATATGATGCTGAAAAGCAGCTTTTTTTGGATTTTGGACCCCTTGACTTGTACCAAACGCCTTAGTCTGGCATATTTGAGAAGTGCAGATGCTCCTGAAGCTACTGCAGGGACTCCAGCTCTTTCTCAAGCTCTCCTGCTTTGGCTAAAGACAGCAGGAACCAATCTTCATGCTGTCTAAAAGCAAGTATTACTAGCAAGGCTGTGATGGGATTTTCTCTGTGGTCCAGCTACGCTGATCATCTCCATTAGCAGCCAGTACTGGGACAGCTCCCACCAGGCTTTTTTCCATGCCTGAAACTGTTTTACAAGTCACAGGGGCCAACACTTTCACATCCAGACACCAAAAGAAGCGGCACTGCACTCACCAAATAGAGAGGCAGCACCTCTGGCTGCCACAGGGATCACAGATCCTCCTGAGACAGATGAGAAAAGGTTAAAAAGCACCTGGACTGTTGCACCTGGGGCCTAAGGATGACAAATTCCAGCTATAAAGGCTGCAGGAGAAGCACAAGCTCTTGCAAAGGAGTCCAGGAGCTTGATACAGAAACTGTTTGGTGGAAAAGGCCTTGTGAGAACTGACTGTGGTGCTGACAGAAAATGATTTTTGTGGGGATGGGGAAAGAGATGAGTGTGTGTGGTGAGAGAGGCTGGACAGTGCTTGATAGGAGATGCCAGCTCACACATAGGGCTGAGTCAACATCCCTCTGCTAATGTAACATGTTCCTCCCTTTTGATGGACACTGTACCCACTTGTCCATGTATTTTTATTTTGGGAATGTTAGTGACCATTTGGTTCAGCCTGAAAGGGTTTCTGCCCCAACTCCTGGCAGGAGGGCAGGACTGGGAAAGATGAGGAAAATCATCTGTGTCAATACACTGGACTGGAAATCAGCATCTTCTAGCTGCACTTGCACAGCCTGTGTGACCTGACCTTATGGGTCAAGGGGCAGACAAAATTCAACACCATCTGCTATTAGTTAGTTAATACTTAACCAAAAAATTGGGGTCAGCAGCCTCAACGAGCTACAGCTGGAGCTGGAGATAATGGGTTTGGCTTTGAGAGGCATCTGATGCCTGAATCAGCCCACGGGATGCTATAACCCCACTGGGGATATTTGGGATGGTGCTGAGCTGATCCCCCTGGCTCTGCTTCACGCAAATGTCCTGTGGCTTTTGGATGTTGATGCATCTCCCTCCAGCTGGTCCCAGTTTGGGTGCCCAGTTTCCAGCCTATATAGCTGCAAAACACCTGGGTGCTTAGCCACGTGCTGTAAGGATCTCATCCTGCCTGCCAAAAGCTTCCAGCAGCTGCACAGGCTAATTTTACAAGTCAGGTGTTTGCCTTTGACAGGCAACTCTTCATATCTTTATGACTAGACATTATTATATTGTTCTTTCATTTGATAACTGCTCCAGTAATGGCTTCCATTTGCAGTAAATCTCGTGTGCTGTCTTTTTCCCCACTATTAAACATAAGATGATAACCTTTGTGGGAGGCCGTGCACAGAAATTCAGCGAAGCTTTAAGAGGTTGGGGAGGAGGGGAAACGTGGCCAGCGCTAGTAAAGTGTCTGGTAGGGAGACTCTTTTGGAGGAACTAATTATGCCCTGGAGCACTCGGAAGAACCTACCCAGCATGCAAGTTCAACCGGAAAATGAATATTTAAACGGCTCTTCAAGTTAGTAAGTCCTTGCAAAGCACTGCTCAATACCTGGAAAATAGACCCATGACACAAGAATGGATGAGTCTGAATGTGACTCAATACAAATACTTGGCTTTTTTTACCACCACCGCAGAGCAGAACTTATCCCACTTAAATGACTCTGGAAATGCCAGCTAAAATCCTTTGATCAGCTCTCCCCAACATACAGCTGGGTCAGTTTTACCTTCCCTGCTAGTGCAGCCCTTGGTTTGCCATAGGGAATGCTGGATCTTGTCCAGAAACCTGGTCTGGGACAAGGCAAGACCCCAAAGCCATGAAGGAGTGCCCCAAAGACCTTCTCTGCAGCTGTTCCTGGGCCATGGCTCCTCTTCCTCATGAGCTGTTTTATACATATTTTATATATATTGTCACCCTGGAGGGTGACAGCACAAGGAGAGATCAAAGAGCAGCACCATGAGCTTGGCACTTTAACTCCTCTGTTAGAAAATGGTTTTGGTGGCCCAGTGCTGCAGCTCTGGCCAGGTCTGGCTTATCTGGTGGCTCCTTTGCTCTGGAGTTGAGCTGAAACTTGTCAGCAAACTGCAGTGCTTGGAACTAAAGGCATCCCTGAGAAACGCAGCGAGGGGTGTTTAACCCAGGCAGGTCTGTGTGCTCTGAAGCAGGGAATGACTCCTGGGTGTGCAGGAGGAGGAGGAGGGGAGGCTGCAGCTCCAAACGTCAAGCGCTGTGAGGGTGGGTTTGAGCTGGGCCACTCAGACAAGGAGCAGCATCGCCTGTCATCCCGTGTCCGTAAGGCCCTGCCAGGGGAGAGGGCTGAGGATGGGCTGGGACTGGCACTCCCGTGCTGTGTACAGTGTCCTGCACCTTCATCCTGGTGTGCCAATTCTGCTCCAGGGTGGTGGTGGCTGCCTGAGTTTAATTCCGTGAGGATACTGGTATTAAACCAGGGCCTGGAGGTCTCTGGGGGAACCTAGGTAGCCATGGTCCAAACCCCTCTGCACTGCCAAAAAAACTGGGCTGGAAGTGCAGGAGGAGCCCAAAAAAGCAAAACAAATGTTACTGAGTGGAGCCCCTGATCTGCCTCTCAATCAGAAGTGTATGCCCACAAAAATCACAGAACCACAGAAAGGCTTGAGTTAGAAAGGACCTTAATGATTACGTAGTTCCTAGAACTTCGCCTTTTAACTCCTGGGTGTGCTGGGATTAAAACCAGAATTTGTTCTCCTACTATGGGATTTCAGGCTGCAGAATAACCTCCTCTAACCTGCAGGAAAAGGCTTCTCCCTCACATCTTGCCTATCTAAATTACCCCCATTGCAAAAGGGCCTTTTAACTTCAGCCTGCAAAAAGGATTGAAAAATTGCAGTGTTTTCCTACAGCATGTTTAAGTTCAGCTCAGACCATGATTATTTTGTTGGCTTCCCAAGTCCCAATTAAATCATCATTTACACACTGTAATTTAAAGCGTGTGCTTTGCTGGTAAAATCCGTAACATCTATAGTGTGTGTGTGTGTGTGTGTGTACAGTCATCAATGTTGCTGTTTGGTTTCTTCTCTATTTTAATAGCTAAAATATTAAAATGGGAAAAGCAAAGTGCTGATTATCCACAGATATGCCTAATTTCACATTGTGAAGGTATCTGCTAGAATAATGTGTATATAATATAGGTAATGAGTGTTCACGGGAGACTAAAGCTGGAACACAGCAGCAATTCCAGAAATAATTGTTTCTTCAGAGGGAAAATAATAAAAAAAAAAAACGAACCCAAACTTGCCCTAGAGCTTCAAGCAAAGCCTTTTGCTATGCTTTTAAAAATAAATGCTAGCAATGCATTTTAATTTCCCATGTGGCTACGTACACTGGCATTATGAGAAATCCCTTATTTATGAAGCTCCTGCATAATCCTGGGTGCTGGTCCTCAAAATGCTCCATCCCTCTTGATTGTTTCTTCAGCAGCTAGGACATAAAAAGTTTTGGTGTTTGGGGTTGGGTTTTTTGATTGGCTTTTGTGTTTTGGGATTTTTTTTACCTGGCCAGCCTATGAGCAGCAGGAGAGGAGGAGAGGCTGTATAGCACTAATCTCTTCTTGTGTGATTGAGTTTATTTGGGAAAAAACAAATAAATGTGAAGGGGAAGGGTGTTTCTTCCCTCTGGCTGCCTGTTGCTGACACTAGGATGAAACGTGGGTGCTGCAGCCTGAGAAATTCCTCTTGTAAGCTGTTGGGTTTGTTTGATTGTGTTAGTTTGTTTTTTGTTTGTTTGTTGGTTTTGGTTTGGTTTGTTTGTTTTTTTTTTTGCTTGGGAGGTTGTGAATAAGAGTGGATGAACAAGGGCAAAGATTTCAACTACCGAGTATTTTTCCTTATAACGTTTAACCTAACAAAGCAGCTGTCTAAAGGGAAGGATGAGCTCTCTTCTTCAGAGCTATTGGTACATGCACAAAAAACAAATCACTTTTTTTCTTAGAGGGCAAATCCTCAAACAGGTTGGTTGCAATAAGCCATGAAATGCTTGAACTCTAATGGGATTCCTAATTTTAGAAAAAGGCCATTTCTAATTTATTTTGTTTTTAAAAAATGTGTTGTTTGGTTGCCTCCCAACTGATTTCATCTCATATATGCACCATGAATATGCTTCAATTTCAGGCACTAACACCATTTATAATTAAAAAAAAAAAGCGTATTTTGACTTTTTTTTTAAAGGTGTAGCTAGGTTGTCTCCCAGCTTATTTCGGAGGTGAAATCACGAGTGTGGGCTGTATGAATATGCTACAATTTCGGGCACTAATGGGATTTCTAATTGGGGGAAAAAAAAAAAAAAGGCGTTGGATTGTTTGCCAACTGAACTCGCAGGTGAAATCCCAACTCTCGCCGCGATCCCAGGGTGGGGTGCGGGGGGTGACCCCGGCGCGGGGCCGCGGTTTTGGGCTGGAAAACGCTGGCGCCGGGGCCGCTCGCGCCGGGC
>VZTN01013143.1:3817-20308 GCA_013400515.1 Erpornis zantholeuca | reverse complement strand
TTGGTTTGAGTTTTGGGGGGAGTTTTTTGTTTGCTTCTTTTTTAACCGCTTTGGTTTTGTGTAAGGGAGGTAACCACGAGAAAACAGAAAAATATCCCTGGCTTGGCATTATTCTCTCATTACATAAACACAAGCAGGCATTTATTAAGTTGTTCTTGAAATTGAACTTCTGCAGTTAACCAACATTAAAATCTGGTACTTTCATATTTGAACAAGATAGCAATATTTCCACTAAAATTTTTTTTCAAGTACAGTGTGAGAGGGTGATCAGTTATGTGGAAGTATACCCCTCAGATGTGGTCAAATTGAAGATAAAACTAACGATTATAACTCATTAGGCTGTCAGTGAATGCCTGTGATAGCAAGAGTACAAAACCATGTGCCTGCCCAAACTATGTGACAGACATCAGGGAGCAGACCATAAGCCATATAACTTGATAATATTCAAAAATATATCCTTGTTCCAGTCTTAGGGTAGTGAAGAACTAGATGAAGTAAAAAAATCTTCATAAATAAAAACGATGTGCCTCATATCTTGATATTGATACTTGTAACATTTCCCTATTTACCACTATTAAAATGGATTTGTGCTAGATCATCCTCATTCAAGAAAATAAATGTCAGGTTTTTCTTGAAAGACCTCTACATTCTTGCTGTGAAATACCAATCAATTGGTCATACTGATTTAAAGAAATACAGGTAAAGTCACATTATTTCAAAAATTCATTTTCAGCCTTTCTACCTCTACTACCTCAAATTGACTCTATTAATTACAGTGTTTTTCTCAATAAGAACATTTTTGTCACAAAATTAAAATGTAATTTTCAAAATTAGTCAAATAGTACAAGATTACAAATCAAATTTCAGCTATGGTAGAAACAAAAACACAACATATTTGCAGCTTTTTAAAAAGAAAGGATTTTGGTCTATCAGTACCATAAACTTAACAGTGTAGGGGGGAAAAAAATCAAATCAGAAGCACCTACAATATTGTGTATAACTTTTAAGAGTAGTACTTGCTAGCTCCCTAATCCAGAAGGCATTCTGAAATTCTGATATTTTAGTTTAGGCATGACCAGCTTCTTTTCTCAGGCAACCAAGAGAGTGCTCTCTCTACTTAACACCTTCAGTGCTGAAAAAACTGCTCACCTATCTCCTGGCACCGTAGTTCCCTAGGGGACTATGTTCAAATGAAGCAATATCTAAGGATTCTTACCACATGTATTATTTCCTAGGTGTACCTGGTGGAAGTCTATCAGCATTAGAAAAGTTAATTAGTCAACTGAGAGCTGGAATCTCACCAGGCTAATTTTTGCTGTCAGGGATAATGATAGATTTTTCAAGCCTTAAACCAACAATTGGTGCAAAAGATCAACTCACTAATGATTGTCAATTAGTCGTGTGACTGTTGACTTCATTTTTCTGCCTTTGAAAAACATGTCATACTCATTCAACAACAGCCCACGCCACCTGTATTTTGCAGCTGTGAAAATACAGATATTCCAAATGAATCCCCAGAGACACCAGAGCCGAATGTTTTTCAGTAAACAGTAAAAGCCTTATCATTGTAGTGTTATTAACTATGTTAATTTGCCGAGCAAAGCACAGTGCAGCATTCATAACTGCAGAATAACATAAACATTTCTGACAACAAACTAAGTCATTCATTTGTATTTGCTTACAGCTATCTTCACACAAGGAGTAAAAACAAGATTTCAGTTAGAAAACTGAAGATTCCCTCCCAGAGCACTGTCATCTTTGAACACCATGCCTGCATCAAACTAGAGTTTGTATGTTCAAGTACAGAATCCATAATTGTTGCAGTAGCAGAAGCGGTGGAGAGGCTCTATAAAGGAGAGTAATGCTTTTCAGAAAGCAATTCAGGTAAGAGAAATTTACCTCAGAAATCCAACTGAACACAGTGTGCACTTTAGCAAGTATTTCCTTTCACATGAAAGAGCACATTCCAGGGAAAGAGTTCAAAGCATCACCTCACTGGATAATCTCAGTGACCACAACCCAGGAAGTAATTGGAACTTCTCAAAGTCTTCTTAATAAATAAGCACATACTTATCCAAAGTAAATAAAAGGCTCTGCTCCCACAGCAAATTCTTGAATTGGTATGAAGTTTTCCCCCCACACTAATTTAAGGTGAGCCTCAAAGTGAGTTGCTTGATGAAGAGAGTAGGTCTGCCTCCACTCTGCCCCTGCCACTCCCACATGGGAGGCAGAGGCACCAAGTAGTCCTAATAACAGAAACACTCCTAGCAAAATCTCTGCTACTAGAAATCCAGTCAGAATCAAAATGGATTTTTACCCTTCCTTCATATTTAGTAGTGTAGGTTATTGGCAATATAGACACGGAAATAATACTGCAGAAAGTAACTGACAATGCTGAACACTGGAAAGTTGGTTTTATGTGCAAAAACCCACACTAGGGATCCAGGTTCATGCAGGGAACTGCACAAACCCCCCTTGCTTCCTAATCCTTTTAGCCCTTTTTATCATCCTACCAGGCCCCCAACAAAAAATCTCAATTACAAGTACTTTAGCACCCTTTAGCAAGTTCTTGAGCCTTGCATGGCAAGGTCAGCCATTTCACATAAAAAGGAACATGTTCTCTTACATCTCTCTCCAGCTGTTACTGATGGATACAGGAGGTCTGGCTGTGTCCTAAATGCCTTCTACCCTGGCTTTCATGGTCACAACCACTCTACCTCAGCTCTTGTTACTTGAAAAAGTAACAGAAAATGCAAGGATCAGTGCCTGAAGACACAGCATGAGGCTGATAGATTATTTCCCAGATCTTAGAGACAAGAGTTCCCAAGGGACTGCAGGAGGACCAGTCAGACAAAGCTCTAGTGAACAGGCACACACACCACACTTAGAGCATGAAGCTCTGAAGATTACTATACTGCAATATGTCTTTCAGAAAACTTAGAAAGACTGCTATCCAGTCTCTGCAGTAAGGCAAATATCAATATATGCACAGATCCAACATGCCTTCCTGAACTATCTGGAGAAAAGTACTTTCCTAGAGAACCTGTACATTATTTAGGAAAGAAGATCATTTTAAGCAGTCTGCTAAAACAAGATCCCCATGATTTCATTCAGAGAATGAAAATTGATAAAACTTTTCACTGTGTTATAGATGGAAAAGCATAGGCCTTGGGAAGCTGAGCCACCAGTTAGGTTCCCCTCCTACATCAGTGGTGCTGAAAGGAACTCATTTGTGACACTAAGTCATTTACCATTAAAATGTAAGTAGTTTATATAAATAGAAAAGTAGTTTAGGGCTTAGTTAAATAGTTCAATAAGGAGTTCCATTGTCATTCAAGTGGTAGGAATTTGTGAGAAAAAAAAATTAAAAATTATCCCAGCCAATAATAATAATAGTAAAATGTTACTCAGATGTTGGGAAGGGGTGTACTTTTACCTAATTTATTAATTTTAAATATGTCAGATTTCTCATGAAACGCCATCTGAGTTTTAAGGTCACAACCTAAGCATATCACACCATAAAAATCCTTGCTTGCAGAGCCCTACCAGTCTCAGTTTGTGCTCCTTCTCCTAAAGGGTTTCTCTAATTGCTACTACTTCCCCTTGTCCTTCCTACATCTCATAACTGTTTTTCCTCAACCCTTCTCTTCCCATCTCCTTATATGTTCATCTGTTCTTTCTACCAGTGGTCCTCAGCTTTTTCCCTGTATTTTAAGGCCCTGCCCCAGAGCAAGAAAATACTAAAGATTTAGTAAATCACAAGTAAGGAGCACCTAATATCATTCTGAGTAAAAGCTAAAATTTAGAATTAAGATGAAAAAAGGTAATCATCTCAATACATAAATCCTGGCATGAGAAAACTCCCTCTGAGAAGCAGTGGTCACTCTATGCAATGTATAACAACATCAAAGAAAAAGAAAATAATCTTAAAGCATAATGCTTGATTCTGCCTTTAGTGATAACCACTAAGATTCATTCAGTATGAAAACCTAGACAGCCAAAATTCATGAGGACATATCATTTCCAAATTATAAGATTTGGAGCTTGGTATTTGATGAGCAGTTTTTGAGCCTCACCAAATTGCAAGTTTCCCATCAGAAAGGGTTAGGCCTATTTACTTATTTAGTAACAGCAGCTGAATGGATGGTGCAATTTCCTGATTCTGACAGCTGGCACATAGAAAAAAACAACAAAACCCATGACAGATCTAATAAAAATCTCAAGAAGTGACACTGCCCCCTCTTACAAAAAGGCTATGAAGGCCAACCCTCCAAAGATGTTGAGAAGACACTGCTCAATCAGAATGGGAGCTGAGAGTATTCATCAATTCCAAAGGAAAAAAAAAAAACACAAACACAAAATACCCAGCTCTCATCACATGTCATGGTCTAGTAATTAATGTACCCTATTTCTGTATGAATTGTCACAAGGAAAGCTGATGTTAATGCAACTTTTTAATTATAATTTTTCCCAATTTCCCACATGGAAAAACAATTTTCAGTGATCTTAAAATTAGTATTCGTAATGCACAGGACTGTAGCTTCTTCTAATTCAGTTCCTGACTTGAGAGCAATGAATGACAGGGAGAATCTTCTACCTGGTACTTAATTCTGTTCACCAGAATTCCCATGTTGATTTTTTTCACCAATTTTCTTTTTATTATTTATTTCTTGGAAAGCACACTCCTGAGAGTAGAGACTGCAATCTGATTTATGTCCACATGAAAAAACATAATTCCATCTTAACTGGGGGTTTCCATCCTGCCTGGGGGCTGAAATTAACCTTATTTGTATTTTTGAAAGCCAGCAAACACAGCAAGCTGACCAGTAAATGTAGCAGTGCCAGTTCGATTTGTGTATGTTTCAGGAACAGGACATGCTGGAACGAAGCATTTCTTTTATTTCACATTAAAACTGGAGCTAAGCTAGACAACAAATCATATGGGAAGGGGGAAAAGAAAACTTCATGTCACTGGAATTCTGTCTCAGTGGGGGCCAAGAGCTTGACTGTTCTTTGGTTATTGCTATACTGAGTGCTAAGATGGCTGTTAAATATTTTATCAGCCAAGACTAAAACCAAGAAATGTGCTGAAAACAAGAATTGAATGATTTCTGTTTTGAGTCTCATATTGTGTAGATACACAAGCAGATTTCCTTTCCTTTTTTTTCCCCCTGCTTTTTCCATTTTCATTTCTCTGAAATACCTCCCCCCGAAGCAGCTACTCTGAGGGTTTTCTTTTCCACAGCAGCAGCTGTGGTACAGCACACGTTATAAGGGCTGACAGTTAACCGAAGTAAACATAAGGACACAGCAGCATTAGGGTTGTCAGTCTGAAAATAGAATTTCGTTGTAATTCTCTGCGTGAGGTCTCGGAACAGCCGATGGCTGAATTAAGAACAGTGCTTTTGCAGATTTTATGGGGCTGATGCATGTGACTATCCTCCCTCTGTCACACTAGAGGCTTGGATGATGGAAAATCATGCAATTATCTGTGTGTGTACCTACGCAAGCACAGCAAAATATTTCTATTCTCAGATTCTTGTTTTTCCTTTCTTATGTCAGCTCCTTTCAGTGACTCCCTCGTACCAAAGACTCTCATTTAGCTGTAGTGGATGGGCACAACAACTAAGCAATGTTCCTTTACCACCTCGCAGCCCACTTCCCCTTCCCCTCCCCTGCACACACCAGAAAGCCCCTCAAAATCCCTTTTCCGCTGTAAACACCAACTTCCAGCAATGAATTTGTCTTTGCTTTCCACTGCGTGGCTTGCACTATCATCTGCTAATAACAGAGTCTTTACCACCATCTGCAACGCTGAGCTCTTCCTGTGGTTTCTCTCTGCCATTTCTAAGAATTTGACAAATAAATCACATTTCATCGGGAGATCAAACCAGAAAAATAGGGCCCCGCACTCCGGCTTAGTCTTTGTTTCAGGGAGTTTAAATGACAGATGCGTGTCTCCTAACACACACCAGCGGAATCAGCGAGAGCCGCGGTTCGGGTTTGAGCACCTTACGGAGGGAGGATCAGCAGCCGGGATTACCCTGGAGGCAGAGCGGTTTGACTCTGACAGAGCCCCGGCTAGCACAAGAATCCACGCGAGTCCGGACTGTGCCTGGAAAGGGTCCATCTTTGTTTCATAAGGTGGAGCCATTTCCTTAAAAGTAGATGGCTTTCGATAAGCGAGAGAGGAGGCGCAGTGAGCGCCGCGCTTGGCTGGGTGGTCTGTGCATTTAAGGGAAGCCCCGGGCTGGGAAAATGTCTGCGGTGGGGCCATGTTCTGGCTCCTCGGAAATCAGAAGGTATCGATCTCCTCCAGCCAGCCCTCCCTCCCTCCCCCCGCGGTCGCCGCATCCCGCGCGGCGGCGGTGGCTGCGCAGCTGCCGGCGGAGGAGCGGTGGGAACGGCCCCCGCATCTGAGCCCATTAGTCACCAGATGTCACCTTCTGCTGCCAGCGCCTCCAAGAGCCCGGCACACAATGTCCCGAGCATGCCGAACACGCTCCGGCAGGCAGGCGGACAGCGCCGTGCGCCGCGGGGCCATGCCGACCCTGAGCCATGTTCGCAGTGACACCTACAGCCGGCGGGCACCGGCGGGGGCTGCGCTGCTCTCCCGCCTTCTCCGGGGGTCTGCATTCACGTTAAAGACACACCTCTTCTGAAGATGTAATTGATTTTATTCACCAGAGGAAATACCAGCTTCTCTATCGATTTCTACATTTGCTGAATTTATTTTGTTTTCTCCTCCGCGCGATACCATAAAATGTTATTAAAAAGGCGGTGTACATCAAACAGAAGATTATTTGTTTTCCCCTAGAAAGACTAATTTTTAAAAACTACCATATTTTAAACATGTCCGCTCAATGGCAGGGAAAGAGATTATTTAGCATCCACAGCCATTAGCCGGTGCTCGTTAGCAGGTTGTTTATGGGGCTGCAGAGCGCAGGGCAGAGGCTTCTCTGCACCTTCCCTGCATTCACCATTTCTTTTACCGCCTCACCGGCCTCCCCCAGCATTTCACTGGGAAGGACCAAGCATGTATCAGAATAAGATTTTCAGATGTATTTTCAACAGTAAACAAAATCCCATAGAGAAGCATCTATGGAAACTAACAGTGCCGTAAAAAAATAACATTAATAAGGCGCTGCTGAATTAAGTGGTGGAGTGTTTACCTGGGGTTGTAGAAGGGTGTTACACTCCACAATCAAAAACTGATTAGAAATTTCCTCGCAGTACAACAGCCAGCAGTGTCACTATACTTGAGTAATTGTTCAAGTATTTCTAAGGTCAAGCCAACAACGAAAAAACCCAAACAAAATAGATGTTAATTGAAATCTTTAGGTGGCTCTAATTAGACCAAACAGAAACAAATCGTGCTCTCGACTAACATGCATACTGAAGATTAAATTTAGAGGCTGTTTAAGGTAAAATTTACTGGAGAGGTGTGAGACCAACAGAATTTTCAAGCCAACCAAAAATGTAAGTTAAGAACATGTTTTCACATAATATAAAACTGGATAAAGCTGAATTATTTTCAAAAATTTAAGGACAACATTTTTAATTTCTTAAATTGTATACCTTAACACTGAACCAGACAGGTGCATTTTCTACAGGTTTTCTGTAAGGTAATTTCCTCTCCTTTATTTATATGTTGGGATTGTGGTGGTCATGGTTTTTTTAATCTGATAAAAATTTTCACATTTAATTTTGATCACAAATAAAGGATATTTGGCCACTGTATTAAATGGGCTAATAATCCACTACTACACTTTGAACAAAATACAGGGAATTAAGTAAAAGCGTGTTCTGCAGTAAAATAATATTGTATTTTGTATCAAACACAAAAATAGCTCTTATGATAACTTGTAGTAATGCTATTTTTGCAAAATATTAATTTTTGAAAATGTCTCTTATATTTTAACTATAAGTATACATAAAAACAAATACAATTTATCTGTGGGATATTTCACAATGAGGTCTAAATAGTATTTAGATTTGGACATCCTGTGAGATTCCTGCTGCTTCTGCATATATTGCTGCAACTAAGGTCAAATACATTGTGGCACTGAGACACAGGACCCTATTACCCATGTTTTACTTTAAAAATTGAACTGTTCTTATGAATTTCCTTCAACTCTCATACTTCATAATCTGATCTGCATGTACCAGGGGGTTTAATTAGAGAATATTTGTTTTCTTTTGTTTTTTTGTGAGGCTGAGCATCCACATCATCACAGAAATGAACTGCTGAATTTACATTTGTACATGACATATTCTACCACAGGTGCAAGAGTATTCAGGTTACACAGTTCAGGAGGTTCTTGATGTTTGTTCCCTGTGCATGTTTATCCCATACCAGAGCAATGCTGGGGCATCCCTTTTGTCTGCTTAGCCTGGGGCTATATATTATAAAATGTGGTCTGCAGTGAAACACCTGAAGTTACTGGAACCTTTATGAAATATACCTTAGTATTTTTCAAATTTCCCAGAAGTTCAAGATTTGTTTCTAAAAACAGNGCTCCTCGGAAATCAGAAGGTATCGATCTCCTCCAGCCAGCCCTCCCTCCCTCCCTCCCCCCGCGGTCGCCGCATCCCGCGCGGCGGCGGTGGCTGCGCAGCTGCCGGCGGAGGAGCGGTGGGAACGGCCCCCGCATCTGAGCCCATTAGTCACCAGATGTCACCTTCTGCTGCCAGCGCCTCCAAGAGCCCGGCACACAATGTCCCGAGCATGCCGAACACGCTCCGGCAGGCAGGCGGACAGCGCCGTGCGCCGCGGGGCCATGCCGACCCTGAGCCATGTTCGCAGTGACACCTACAGCCGGCGGGCACCGGCGGGGGCTGCGCTGCTCTCCCGCCTTCTCCGGGGGTCTGCATTCACGTTAAAGACACACCTCTTCTGAAGATGTAATTGATTTTATTCACCGGAGGAAATACCAGCTTCTCTATCGATTTCTACATTTGCTGAATTTATTTTGTTTTCTCCTCCGCGCGATACCATAAAATGTTATTAAAAAGGCGGTGTACATCAAACAGAAAATTATTTGTTTTCCCCTAGAAAGACTAATTTTTAAAAACTACCATATTTTAAACATGTCCGCTCAATGGCAGGGAAAGAGATTATTTAGCATCCACAGCCATTAGCCGGTGCTCGTTAGCAGGTTGTTTATGGGGCTGCAGAGCGCAGGGCAGAGGCTTCTCTGCACCTTCCCTGCACCTTCCCTGCATTCACCATTTCTTTTACCGCCTCACCAGCCTCCCCCAGCATTTCACTGGGAAGGACCAAGCATGTATCAGAATAAGATTTTCAGATGTATTTTAAACAGTAAACAAAATCCCATAGAGAAGCATCTGTGGAAACTAACAGTGCCGGTAAAAAAATAACATTAATAAGGCGCTGCTGAATTAAGTGGGGGAGTGTTTACCTGGGGTTGTAGAAGGGTGTTACACTCCACAATCAAAAACTGATTAGAAATTTCCTCGCAGTACAACAGCCAGCAGTGTCACTATACTTGAGTAATTGTTCAAGTATTTCTAAGGTCAAGCCAACAACGAAAAAACCCAAACAAAATAGATGTTAATTGAAATCTTTAGGTGGCTCTAATTAGACCAAACAGAAACAAATCGTGCTCTCGACTAACATGCATACTGAAGATTAAATTTAGAGGCTGTTTAAGGTAAAATTTACTGGAGAGGTGTGAGACCAACAGAATTTTCAAGCCAACCAAAAATGTAAGTTAAGAACATGTTTTCACATAATATAAAACTGGATAAAGCTGAATTATTTTCAAAAATTTAAGGACAACATTTTTAATTTCTTAAATTGTATACCTTAACACTGAACCAGACAGGTGCATTTTCTACAGGTTTTCTGTAAGGTAATTTCCTCTCCTTTATTTATATTTTGGGATTGTGGTGGTCATGGTTTTTTTAATCTGATAAAAATTTTCACATTTAATTTTGATCACAAATAAAGGATATTTGGCCACTGTATTAAATGGGCTAATAATCCACTACTACACTTTGAACAAAATACAGGGAATTAAGTAAAAGCGTGTTCTGCAGTAAAATAATATTGTATTTTGTATCAAACACAAAAATAGCTCTTATGATAACTTGTAGTAATGCTATTTTTGCAAAATATTAATTTTTGAAAATGTCTCTTATATTTTAACTATAAGTATACATAAAAACAAATACAATTTATCTGTGGGATATTTCACAATGAGGTCTAAATAGTATTTAGATTTGGACATCCTGTGAGATTCCTGCTGCTTCTGCATATATTGCTGCAACTAAGGTCAAATACATTGTGGCACTGAGACACAGGACCCTATTACCCATGTTTTACTTTAAAAATTGAACTGTTCTTATGAATTTCCTTCAACTCTCATACTTCATAATCTGATCTGCATGTACCAGGGGGTTTAATTAGAGAATATTTGTTTTCTTTTGTTTTTTGGTGAGGCTGAGCATCCACATCATCACAGAAATGAACTGCTGAATTTACATTTGTACATGACATATTCTACCACAGGTGCAAGAGTATTCAGGTTACACAGTTCAGGAGGTTCTTGATGTTTGTTCCCTGTGCATGTTTATCCCATACCAGAGCAATGCTGGGGCATCCCTTTTGTCTGCTTAGCCTGGGGCTATATATTATAAAATGTGGTCTGCAGTGAAACACCTGAAGTTACTGGAACCTTTATGAAATATACCTTAGTATTTTCAAAATTCCCAGAAGTTCAAGATTTGTTTCTAAAAACAAGCATTAGCACAAGTGCTTATGAACACAGATCCTTAACCACCACCTACTGGTGCAGGGCATGCACACAACCAATGTATTTAATGCTGTGTTGAACTCCAAAGTTATTAATTCAAACACAGTGTCCAAAGTGTTTAGAAAATACTTTCAAACCATTAAGAACTGCCATTTGTAAGACTTTGGAATCTGCAAGTGCTTCATGTAAAAAGCTGTTATGCTTCTATTATCAACACGCCTCAGGACTTAATAAAGCAGGCATTTCAAGACACAGCATGCTGAATTTTGGCATTTTCATTTAGTGCTTACATGTTATTGAACAGAAGGCAATGTAAGGAGGAAAAAGAGAAAAAATCTAGCAGGAAGGTCATTTTCAAAATTAAGAATCTCTATTGTTGATGTTGCTGGTCAAAAGGTGCCCCAAACCATGTAAAATTGATTTTGTTTTTTAGCACTAATGATCAAAACCTAGGGCACAGGCTCTGAATTAATGATCAGTTGGGTGGAGCTGATTCCATTAACCTCAGGTGCTCATTAATCCCTACAACTACTTCCATCAAGGTCATTAATGCTATTAAAAGCTAAATATTTACCATACAATTATGGGGGTTTGCCTTATGAAAGACTTCCAGCAGAAATGCTTTGATTTTATTTGACTAGGTGCACTTGTTTGGGTCCCAGTGATGTGTCTACAACTTGAAAAAACTCACAGAAATTGTTACCCCATTTTCTTACCTTGTTGTGACACCAATTAATTTTAGGGATTGAGTCCCGATATACCTAAATATAGACAAAATGTGCACTTATGGTCAGTACTTGTTATTTATACTGACATGCACGGGTAGCAGAACTGGAAAAGACTCACTCAAAGCCACTCTCAGCTCAGATGCAGGACTTAAATCCCCTTCCAGCTGAGACAAGCCCAGTGCACAAATTTTCTTTCTTTATCTCAAGAAGGTGGCAGGCTGTGGTTTCAGCTTGTAATGAGCACCTTTTTCCCCCACCTCCCGAGAACAGAGGTGAGCACTCATGCAGTGAGAACGGCAGTCTCATTTGAAAAGCAGTAACTAGGTGGTGGTCAGAAGGGGGGTTTGGAATTCCTCAGCTGTGCTTCATGACACATTGCCTGTCATGGCTCTGGGCTATCAGAAGAGCCCGATGGCAGAGAGTGAAGCTGTCTGTAGCCTCACTGGGTCACCCGAGGTCAAAGCTTGAGCTCACACCAGGCCAATCTGACAGTGAGGGCTGGAGAACACAGTAAGCATTTAGTACTTTACAAACCCACCCCTCCCTGAACACTTACTACTAGACTGAGTAGCATTTTATATCAGAAAACATAACAGATTCAATATTTAAAGTAAAAACATGTACTAATTTTGATTTGTGACATAATATCAATTCATCTAATGTTTCTTTTTTGCAGCTTTCTAGCTAGTTGTCAAACTGAAATGTAACCGATTTATCCGTTTGGGATAGCACAGCATTGCTTTAGCAGCAAAAGGACACAAGCTGGCAAAGAGTTAATTAACTGACATTCTCATCCCTCAGACCAGTCTGCTCTCTATGGTCGGTCTCAAAGCAATCACATTTTGCTACGTCTCCTGTAAGAATAAAATTTAAAAAGACTGGAGAAAAAAAGAATAGTGAGGGAACATGACTACTTTCAATATCCCCTAAAACATTATTAAGTAATGTAAATAATCTTTTTCCTTCCACCGTTTGATTCCTGCAGTTTGGAGATGCTTTCTACAAAATTTTCTCATTCATGTTTCAGCCGCAATTAAAATATACTGGCTCCAACTTGTCACTGAAAATTCTGTTTAGTCAAAAGATACTTTCTTTTCTATACCCAGTTGTTGTATCTGGCTATACCATGATGCCAATAGCTTAACAGTCATATACATGGTTGGTTTCCTCAAAATACCCTTTGCATTGTTGTGTATGAAAGTACTGTGAGATGGCTTTGAATAATACCATGGTTTTTACTTTTGTCTTTTGAAAGGGAAACTAGCTTTTATTTACCTTGCCAGAGAAGAACACAAAGCAAGTAGGAAGTGAGCCTGAAATGGACCTCCTTATTATCAATAACAGTTCCCTATCAGCAGCACCATATCATATAAACCTCTCTGTAATTTCTTGCCCTTGCTGCTCTAATTAAAAGAGCACTTCAAAGTCTGACTCTCTCCACAGCAAGGATCCTTCTTCCATTTCCAACCTAAAATTTATTCATGACTGACTATTTTATAACCATTTGTTCCTGTGCCTGTCCTTTACATTAAGTAGTTCATCTCTTTTCCCTCTCTGTTTAAACTACCTCCACCTTGTTTGATGTCCAGTCAGCTTCATTGTCCTAAATTAAATGAGCAATTTCTTTTCAGTCTCTTCTCACAAAGGCTTTTCATCAAGCTCATAGTAATTTTTGTGTACCTGTTATAGTTTGAGTTCATTTTTCTGGACCATGGCTGAACAAACGTGTACCCTGTGAAGTCTGACATTATGTTGCACTACTGAACTAACATTATTCAGTGTTAATTGGATCTACTTTATTTCCCAAACTCCAGGACTGTGTTCTTGCCCTCCTCCAGCTGACTCTGTCATGGACTGACTAACATTCAGGTCTTGCTCTTGCTCTGCCATTTCCAGCTCATGGTCTCAGCAATAGAAAATAAAATGTCTATAAACAGAAAATAAAGAGAAACTCAGTACAAAATCTCTTTGTGATTAGTCATCCACTGTGTTGAAACCAGTAACTGCCAAAAACCCCAAGTCCCAATAAAAAAACCCCAAAGCAAATGCAATGTTAACAGTCAAATTCTTGCTCCATTCACTGCCCAATACTCACTGTTCCACACATACATAATAGCAAATTAATCCATATATCTCTACTTCCAGTAACAGAATGCCAATAGTCTAAGGCTTAGCAGGGTTTATTTTCCAACCATCTTGGGTGCTTCAGTGTCTCAGGAAAAAAAAAAAAAAAACAAAAAAACAAAAAACAAGCAAAAACAACCCACCACAAACAAGAAAGCACCAAACTGATCTCTTGATTCTATAACACACAACAATTTCTTTTGTATTGAACTGTCAACCAAGTAATGAAAAACACTTGTCCATTTCACTGCATACCATGACATTAAGAGCCCTTTAATTAGGAGAACCTAATTTTCTCAAAGTTTGTCTCTGGCAATAATACAGCTCTGAAAGAGGAGTTTTATGTGTATCTATTTGCACCAATTTGGTTACCCACTTGCTTAAGTCCAGTTTAGCTGCACTGTCACAAACATTTTATCCAGCAAAATATCCCACTAGGGTCAGTGCTCCTCCAAGAGTAGGTTTGTTTCCCACACACTTTAGGGATACATTTGTCCTTATTTATAGTCTTGAGTTTGGCTACATGACCTTAATCAATTCAAGTTTATTTTCTGTACACAAACTACTTGTGTCACTAAAACTAACAATGGGAAAAGAAACCAACACTAAATTGTCACATGCCACCCTCTGAAGGCATGGGGGGCATGGGAAGTTTTTGGGGGAAAAGCAAGTTTGTTTGGTCCTTTGGAAGCTGAATCAAGCCTCATAAGTGACACACAGAGTAGTAATTTTATCCTAGCAGAAAAACTGTCACAGGTTTCTTTCATCTTGGAGCAACAAATGAGAAAAGGAGCAATTTGTACCCACAACTAGAATCTGTCAGTCACCATTGATTTCCTGTACTCCTCAGGTAGCACCACTGTAGCCAGCATGAGACTGCATGGTAACAACCTGACCCCTTTATGTCAAATACAAAATTTAGCTGGTGGGCTGCTCTCAGGTTTTCAGCCAAATGAAACTTCTCAGCGTCTCTCTGCACTCATCCTGTTCACTTCTGGCTAATTCAAACATGAGGATATGCAGCTGAGATTTTCAAAGCAATTATTTAAAACTATAGCTAAGAATATTAAACATGTCTGCATGTACAGGTGTTTCATTAAAAATAAAATCTGAGAAAAAAAACAACCCAACTTTTCCTTTCTTCAGAGATTCACAAATATCTCAGCAATAAAACCAGCATTCTATTTAGCAGTGATGTAATTGGGAAGTAATTGTTAATAATTCACACATGCTGCAGAACATTCAGTTCTTCTTCATAAACAAATTAAAGATAAGCAAAGTGACTAAGAACAGAAAAATAGAAACATTCATTCTCATTAGGAACAGTAAACAAGGTTTGAGCACGAATGTGATGTCTGCTATGAGATCTCCTCCTGTCTAAAGACTGCAAAAGAATTCCTCTCTGACAAGTATTCAAGAATATAACATGTAGAGTACTGTCTTGTTAAAAAAACTTCTAGTATCAATTCTGTGTTGCTGTAACATCAAAACAATTCTGTCATTTTTCCACAACTAAACACTTGAAAATTAGGGGAAAATCAAATTGAAAAATAAAGTATTCTGACCAAACACATTCAGCAAAGGCTACATTTATTGACATCACCTGCATAAGTATAAAAAATAGAACACAACCTTCTATAAAATCTCACTGATTTGTACTTCCCTGAAAAAGCCTTCCTCCATTCCCAGTACTCTTTTTGTCAGAGATAGCATGAACTATTTAGTGTATGAGGTAAGATACAGGCCAGGATGAAGAAGCACACAGCTTATTGAAGTGGGGCTTGACTAACAGAGTAACTGTCTGCAACACAGGAGACTGATGGGCTGCTATTCCACTGCATTTCCCCCAGTCCCATCTTATGGAAGCATCATATACTAACAGGTTATCATTTAACTCTTCATGTTCTTTCTTTATTCTTACACCAGGACATAGAGATCACCACTAGTTTGTAGCAACCCTCATACATTCAGAACAAAGCAGATGCCTTCAATTCCTTATCACTGAACAGAGCTAGACAAGCAGGAAGCCTGCAAGAAATCTCCAGCACAATAAGGCTATACAGATTTCTTGAATATCTATACCAGAACAAGTGAAATTGGGAAGAAAACGTCTATTTAGACATTGTGAACACAGAACAACATGAGCAGAATATCTGGAAGAGAGTGCAAAGTATCACTATGTAATTGAGTCACTATCTGGAAAAAAAAAAAAAAAAGAAGGAATTTGAATTCCTACTCCTACTCATGCTCTGTCATGCAGCATCTCTTATCTGTGGGCATTCCACTGCAATTTCAGCAGCTGCCCCCCAAGGATCAACAAAGTCTAGCAGCTTTCAGGAGGAGCCACAACACAGAGGGCAAGCAGGAAACAGATTTTTACTTTAAATACCCTGTTCCCTGAGGCACTCATGAGGGGACAGCAACTACATTTATGATATTGTAGCGCTCCCTACTCTCACGAGTTACATCTTATTCCCAGTGGAAATTTAATCACTGATTTTATGAAGTACAGGATAAGCCACAGAGCATCTCATATCTATGTTATCTAAGAAGCAGCCCTGTAGACAAGCTTTCAAACAAAATGCTTTATGTTCTTGTCAGCAAGAGCCTTATCATTGCAGTAACACCTTACTTCATACATTCCTCCAACAGTGAGACTTCAGGTACTGGCGTGGTATGAAGAGTTTCATTCACATNAAGTGAAAAAGGCATTGAGTACCACTTCTTTTGCACACCCTTTGGTGTAACAGACAATCTCTGATCCAAGCCCTTTCTCTTTAAACACTTTCTCCACAAGGACAGCTCAATCTAAGAGAAGTGGTCAAGCCATTCAGTAAGCATTCAGTAAGGCCTGGAGGAAT
>VZTN01013139.1:42442-71793 GCA_013400515.1 Erpornis zantholeuca | reverse complement strand
CTTGCAGATTAGAGAGCTACTGTGTTTCTTCAGCACAGTCTGTGCAGTTGATTTATATTTATACAGCACTGGTTCCAATAATGTTATCACTTTAATTGTCAGTTAATTTTTCTGTGTACTTATACTGTATGGGACAAGATTGATTTATTCATGTTAATCTAAGAGTAAACCATGACCCATTTTATTTGTAGAGTGGTTAACTCTGGTATTCGTGGCAGCTCCTCTGAATATTTTTGATGAGGGCTTTAAGTGTGTGTAATACTGAAAACACATTCTCATTCAGTAGGTCTCATGTAAGATGTTAAGCCCAACAGGGCAAACAGCTCCTAGAAAAATTCCATAAACATTAAGCATATTTATGCCATAGCATTAAGCTTGGTCAATTTGAACCTTACTGTATTGTGGTATAAGAGGCATCTTGTTTGCTTTTATTTACCTTCTCGCTAGTAAATGTATTTTGGTTAACCACAATGGCAAGTCCAGGCAAGACATTTGTGTCAACAGATCCTTCTTCTCAACAAAGTAACATTCTTAGTTTCTAGGGCAGCAGACTGGATTCTGAGTAATAAGGTTTTTATAAGTCTTGTTGTAAATCTGAAACCATAAACATGTCTTCTATTAAACCTGCTGCTGTGTTTGAGGCACAATAACTTCTCTTTTAAATTTGATGGTAGCAAGCATGTTGGTTTTCCAGTTCTGGTTGCTGTTGATTTAACATTTGCCAGCACCTCCTGCCAAGCTGTTGACCTAAGTCATGGTCCCTGGTGATGTCATTAACAGCCTAGAATTTAATAGTTGATGGTACCTGCTGGTAAGAAGAGAAAGGTTCCATACATCCCCTGTTTTGTTGCAGATGTGTTTGGGAACAGTAGTAAGGAACTGTTTCTTTCCACATCTGACCTCTAACTTGTTGTTTTTTGATAATAGATTTGAGAAAGATTTGTGCCTGGAGGAGTTTTGATTGGGATATTTATTTGGTTTTTCTTATCATACGGGGTTTAAAATGCAACGTGAACACTGCTAACAATTAAAGTGATTTCTGAAACATCTCTTGCATTCTTCAGCCGCTGCAGGGTGCTTTCCTCCTATTGAGGACAACAGAGTTATTCCCATGAGCAAAGTCTATTCACATTGGCAAAATCAACAGGCCCAGTGCCCTTGCTGTATCCTTTTCCTTTGGAATGTATTAGGAGTTGTATGGTGAGTTACTTCTTCTGAATGCTTAAAATAGCTGTGCCTCACTTATTGTGCTGTGGAGAATGATGCAAGATCACGCCCTTGGTGTTGGACTGTTTGGTGTGTTCCTGTCAGTTTCATGGCTTCTGGAGGCTGCAGGAATCTGCTCAGCTGGAGCAGTGTTCAGGATCATTTTGAAATGAAAATCATATATACACTTTCATATTTAAAATTTACTGTAACCATTAAATTAGAAAGAGGGAGGAAGCATAATATTGCCTATATTTTTCTTTTATTTCTATCCTCATCTCGATGCCAACAGTTTAGGATGCAAATTTGTGCATTTATCTAAAGTCACCACCACGTGACACAGCAAACAGGATTTTGCTATTTCAACATGTGTAAATGAAGGTTGGAACTGATCCAAGTTCCTTAATCTCTGTGGACAGCTGCAACAGCAAAACCAAAAATTAGTGTGTCCTGGAGAGTCACATTTTCTTGACTGTTTTTCTAAAACTAAATCAAGGGGTAACACATTCCATCTAAACCATGGTTAAGTGCCTCCACGGTGCTTGGAAAATATGTCTATACTCCCAAACTCCTGGATATCTTTCCAGTTTCTCTATAATCAGTTTGCATACTATTTCTCATGCATCAGGTTTCAGAGTTTCCCTAGACAGTCTGAATATGGCTTTCTGACAATTTCAAAGTCTCACTTTCACACAAGACATCTTAAAAACACTTGATAAAAACAGTAGAAGGAAAACTGGGAGAAATTGTCCTTGGAAACAAGCAGGGAAAAACATTAAGAGAAGAATCCTGACTGAATGTACCATCTCCTTAAACTTTAAACTACACTCCCTCAAAGTTTGATAAAAGTATATGGTACATTCCTATACATATATAAATGTGTATGCATAGGCAGAACTGTATAGTATATGTGTATCTCACCTCTTGTTCTTTGGAATGTTCCTGAATCTTAATGAAAACTTGAGCTCTTTGTGGAGATCTGTTCCAAGTGGTTACATCAACTTGCTAAGTTTCACCAAGGGAAACTTCCCAGCAAGGGACAGAAAAGGAGCATGTTCTTGGTGAAATTTGTCTGCTTCTAACCATTCTGAAGGAACTGCAGGGACTGCAGCTTTTTGGAGCGGCTTGGAAAAGTCCCTCGTTTGAAGGACACTTGAGTTTCAGGCCTTTGACCTGAAGTCTAAAACAGAATTTAACAATAAAGCTCTGTGCTCTCACACCCATGTCACATCCTTATCTTCTAGATCAGGAACCTGGGTGCTTCTGCTAAACTGAAATCCTTTGGGACCAGACAGAGCTTTTCTGCCGAAGTCTAATTCAAACCTGTTCCAAAATACAACATTTGTGTGTCGAGGATCTCTTATCAGTCAAGTCTGAGCTAATCCTGCAGAATCAAGGTCAGGAAACTCATCTGGATGGTCCTTCCTGCCTATTTATAAGTGAAGGACAGAGTGCTCACCTGCTCCAGTGCCAGCAGATTGGACTGCAAGATCTTCTCTGCTTTCAGATTTGGAGAGGCAGCATTTCACAGATAGGAAGCAAATCCCGCAGATACTAAAATACAGTAATAAAGAATCATTAAAATCACATAAGAACAGAATAAAGGAAGTTTTGAAGTTGAGACTAATGCACTTTCTCTCTCTTTAGATATCTTTGTACTTTTCTCCTCTACTGCAGGCCTTAAAAGAGCCAAGGTGCTCTTCTAAGTATACTTTTCCTTCAAGGGTAAGTGCATTCAAGAGCTTTAAGGCTCTTTAGGTGACAGTGTGTGACAACTGGGATGACTTGGACCAGAAGTTATGGGACTCCAGTNCAAAAATAATTGTAATATCCTTAATAAATAAGCATAACGAGAAGAAAGGGACAAGCTGAAGCATGAAGCTGATTGAAGAAAAAAGGATAAGGGCAGAAAGCACAGCAAAATCAGAAAGACAAATTATGTCACAAAATTCTGACTGACTTTTAAGAGCAAGTACTCTTAAATTAACTTGTCAAACATGATAATAAATTGAATGGGTATTTGGGCTGGTATTTTACCTAAGGCAGCAAAATGCCAGGAGCAATTCTGACTCATGTGTTTGTGAGTCAATTCTTCATCAGATATCTGCTAGAACAAGAACTATTTAACGTGAAAATATATTTTTGTGCTGATCTAAACAAATTGAAAACATTTTCATTTGTTTTTCCTGAGCAACACAGATGTTGTTTGGCAACTTCCATACAAAACACCACAGATAAAAACCGTAACAGCACAGCGGAAATGGATAAAGTCTATTTTTTTAGCAGAACCAAAGATCTCCAAAGTTTTTATATGTTTTTTGCCAGGGAATAAAATAGATTAAATGAGTTTGGGGTCTCTTTGTTTGTGTAGTTTCATCCATCTCACATGGAAACAAAAGAAAAATTGCTGGAGGTTTCTCCCTCTTGCTGGAAAATCCGGTAGGTAGGATATTAGATTCTTTTAAATCCACTGAGCAGTTTAAATTTATTTAGTTGTACTGCATATGTACTTTCTGCAGATGCAAACCAGCAACAGAAAGGCTAATATTGGAGATTGAAATGAATGTGTGATCTGCTCACAAACTTCCAATTTTTGATAGCTAGATGCTGTAGCCCTTATACCAAACCCTTTGTTTCCTCTACAAGGATTTGTAGAGTTTACATTTATAAACCACGATGTTTGTCCACCCAGAGCACAAATTGCATGTCATTAGCCACAAATTAATTTTGTAGTGAAATGGCCTCTAGTGCCTGACTTTGTGCTCCCTGGCCTACATACAGGTACTCCCAATAAACCTGCAGCAGATAGCGTGGCAGTAAGAACAGACTATTGCTGCATTATGGTTGAGGGCCAGCCCTTTCTCCAGCACTATCACTGGAGACTATTTCATTAGCCATAACTACATCCTCTTAATATCTCACTAAATAATTCATATGGGTTTTCAGCCTCTTTGGCATTCAAGTTTTTGAATACTATACTAACAGACAATTAATGTCTCCCTTTAGATATCCCATGGCCAAGTTATGTGTATATTTAGCTGCTTTATCTTCCCTCATAAATTCTGTCATTTAATAATTGTTTTGTTGTTATCTGAGTCTGTTCCAGTTTGGCACAATCATCCTTATAGTAAGTTGCTCAAAACCAAAAACATTTTTAGTAATGGTCTCATCAGAACCCTACAGACGGGGTTATACAACCTCTCTTCCCCATGACCTAATGCCCCAAGGCTTGTAAATAAGTTTTTCTTGCTACCACATTGCACTGAAAAGTCATAGTGAATATCTGACCTCTGTCTCTTTCAGGATCTTTTTTCCATGGTAACTCTCTTTCTTTATTTCTACACTTTTCTCCTTTTGTCCTCATTTGGCAGTAAGTCATTCCCCAAAAATGCCTGCATTGTATGTTTCTAGTTATAATAGCAGAATGATGGCTTATGATACTAGTAAAAGATTAGAGAATTCTGTGTTTACTTTCCAGCTAAGTGGAAAATGAGGCAAAATAACTCTTTGTGACTAAACAGTGCTGTAAGACTAAGTGCATTTCACCTCTGCAAAACACCTACATGTGCTGATATTGAGGCTGTTAAAATGCTATTTAAAAAGTCTTGCTTTGTTGTTATGTTTTCAATTTCAGTAAATACTTGAGTACTATTTTCTGTCCTTTGCAGTATTTGCTGCTCCCTATTTATGTGGGATTTCATAAAATCTACTTGCATGTACAGGCCAAAAATCTGCCTAAGTTTAGCCACACTCTAGATAGGTTGATCAAAAAACAAAAGGCATGTTGACAAAAGAAAAGAAATCCCCAGATGTCTATATAGTGTCTGAATGTCTGAGCAATTGTTTCTCCAAATAAATGTTTCTAAGAAGCACAGACTCACTAGCAATTGGCACAGGTCTTGTGCAAAGCAGTAAAATTACTCACACTGTCCCCTGCAACTTGCTGGTACTTGGAGCTGGACCTGTTAGCATTAAAAATGGCACGGTGTGTGAACTGCCTGTTCCCAGCAGCAATTGCCAAAGCATTCATGCTGGATTCTATCAAACTGGAAAACATTCCTGCTGTGTGTTTAGGTGCACTTGTGTCCACATCAATGAGCTGATATATGCAGTGTGTGTGCATCTCTGGCAGAGTAGACTTGGTTATCCAGCTTATGGAGAAGGCTGAGGTACTCATCAACTCTTTTACCTGAGTCTCCAGCAAACGCTCTAGCCACACTGCCTGGGAAGGTGAAGGCAGGGACTGGGAGAAGGAAGAACAATCTATTGTAGGGGATCAGGTTAAAGAACATCTAAGGAACCTGAAGATGCACAAGTCCATGGGGCCTGATGAGAGGCATCTGTGAGTCCTGAGGGAACTGATGAATTAAGTGCCTATCCATTGTATTTCAGAAGCCATGGAAGATTCCACTGACTGGAAAAGGGGAATCATAACTCCCATATTTGAAAAGGGAAATAAGGAAAACTTGGGGAACGGCAAGCAGGTTAGTCTCACCTTGGTGACCGGAAACACGATGGAGAGATCCTCCTGGAAACTCTGCTAAGGCACATGGGAAATACAGAATTGACTGGTGACAGCCACTAAGGCTTCACTAAGAGCACATTGTGACCTTCTACAACAGGCATAATGTGCTGGTGGATAAGGGAAGTGACATCCTCTACCTGGAGTTGTGCAAAGCATTTGACACTGTCCCTCACAACATCCTTGTCTCTGAACTGGAGAGACATGGATTTGGTGGATGGACCATTTGGTGGATAAGGAGTTGTCAGGATCTACAGCTCAGTATCCAAATGGAGACCAGTGACATGTGGTGTCCATCCGGGGTCTGTGTTGGGACCAGCACTGTTCAACATCTTTGCTGGGGACATGGACAGGGGGATCGAGGGCACCCTCAGCAAGGTCACTGATGGCTCCAAGCCGTGAGGTACAGTCAGCACTCCAGAGGGCAGGGATGCCATCCAGATGGACCTGGACAGGCTGGAGAGGTGGGACTGTGAGAACCTCATGAAGTTCAACAGAGCCAAGTGCAAGGTTCTGCACCTGGATTGGGGAAATGCCAAGCACAGGTACAGGCTGGGTGGAGAATAAGTAACAGGTTCTATGGTGTTTTCTCATGGGATGACTGGTTTTGTCACCAAGAGAAATGAGTTGTTGTCAGCTCTTCAGGATTGTGGTGTTCTGGAGAAAGCCATGTCAAAAATCACTATGCAACTGATGTGCTCAACCCCAACATTTGTCCACAAAATATTTTATCTTGAGGGCAGCCCTGGCCAGAAGGACTTGGGGGTGCTGGTGGGTGAGAGGCTGGACATGCCCCAGCCATGGCACTCACAGCCCAGAGAGCCAAACGTGTCCTGGGCTGCATCCAGAGCCCCGTGGGCAGCAGGGGAGGGAGGGGATTCTGTCCCTCTGCTCTGCTCTGCTGAGACCCACCTGGAGCACTGCATCCAGCTCTGGGGTCCCAGCAGGGGAAGGACAGGGACCTGCTGGAGCCAGTCCAGAGGAGGACCGTGAAGGTGATCAAAGGACTGGAGCACCTCTCTTATGAAGACAGACTGAGAGAGAAGGGGCTGTTTAGCTTGGAGAAGGGAAGGCTCCCAGGAGACCTTACAGCACCTCCCAGCCTCTAAAGGAACTACAAGAGATCTGGAGAGGGACTTTGTATGTGGGCATGTAGTGATAGAACAAAGCAAAATGGCTTCAAAATGAAAGAGGGCAGGATTAGATGAGGTTTATGGAAGAAATTCTTTGCTGTGAGCTGGTTAGGAATTGGAACAAGTTACCCAGAGAAACTGTGGATGACCCATCTCTGGAAATGTCCAAGGCCAGGCTGGATGGGGCTTTGAGTGATGTGGTGTAGTGAAGGGTATCCCTGCCCATGGCAGGGGCTAGGAATGAGAAGAACCTTCCAACCCAAAGCATTCTATGATTCTGTGACCTTGTAAGAAAAAAATTAAATAATGCATAAATTCTAATTTAAAAAAATGAAAAGAAAGAATATTGATTTCTAGTAAGTTCTTCCTTTTCAAGTATTGAATGTTAGTTCTTCCCAAGGTGAATTTTGCTACTACGTGAAATGAAACCTGCAGATACACATGGATGTTCTCAGGAAAAACAGCAGTTCTCTTCACTGAGGAAGGACTATGGGGGGTTTTGCCCATTATAGCACCAGTTTTTCACCACAGAAAATTTTGCACTGGTGTCTTCAGCAAATAACTCTTAGTCTGTAAATCCAGAGGTTTTATCACCAGCGTGTCAAGCACCTGATGCAATGGTTAGTTATGAAGGTATGAGATGTTTTTCCTGCTGTCAGGCTGGACAGTTCAGCCACAAACAAGCTGCTGGGGGAGACCCAAGTGGGTTATTTGAATGTGAAATATCCCTGGTTTTGATTACATCACCCATACTCAGCATCGGTTACTGTTTCTGCATTTGAACTTAAATGTTTTCTTTATCTATGTTTATACTAGTAAAACAATATTCATGAGTGCAATGATTTATGTGCATCTTAATTTTCTACCTCTCCCAGCAAGCAGGATCTGGAGAACTGTAGGTAAATGTGAGTAAACGTGAGGTAAAATTTGCCTTGAGCCTAGGAGTAAAATATATAGGTACATTGACAGCTAAGTGTCCTTTGGGCCCCTAATCTAGGGAACCATTGACTTAATATTTTAACCCTCAAAAAGGATCCTGTTGCATGCCTTTCATGGTGACTGTTCAAAAATTCTGGACTTAATACACTCTCCACATCCAAAAAATCCACAAAACAAGCTTCACTAAACTCTTTAGGATGTTGTGATATTTAACTTCTGCTCATACATGTGTTAAAGGAATGCCCTGAGGTCTCAAACAAAGAGATGAGTAATAATCTGTGTTGAAAACTGGGGGGAAAATCTCTACTGTGTTCTTAGCAAATTTTTCTTTCATTATCTGTGGGCTTGCACTGAGAATGTCTATGTAAGAGCTCATGTCAAACTAGGGCTCACTGGTACAATGGCACAAAGCTTTAATTTGCTCAGAAGTTAAGCTGGCAACTGTCAAAGGAAGAGACTCTTACCTGTCTGAACCAATCCCTGGTTTTGACATATGGCACTGGCTATTGCTTCATTTGGAAATACTGCAAATGCTGTGTTTTGTAACTGACAGCCTAATTACTGTCTAGTGATTAGTGTTTGGCATAATAGACTGTCTCTTGGATCACTTTAGCTTGTAATGCTTTGCATGACCATTTCATCACTTAAGATCATAAAATGGAAAGCTAAATTAATTCACAGGCATGAATGGGCCTGAAAGGTTTTATCTTGCCCACATTTTTCCAGTTGGTTATCCATTCCCAGTAACTCTCTCTTGTTAGAGCACATGCACATGCTTTGGAAAACAAAAATTGTGTCACCATTGCCACTAAAACATGAATGTCTGTGCCTACAGTGCAGGACAGGTTTTAGATAGGCAAAAGCCTAATCCTCCCCACTTAGCCTTAAAAATGCTTTTTTGTTTCGAATTGTGTAGGTCCTTCAGCAGTCACAGATGTGCCAGGAGTCAGGCATTGGCTGGGGTGGGTTTGCTTTGTCTCAGTTCCAGGGACCCTGCCGATGTCTCAGCTCCGCTGGCTGCCAGGGGCTGCTGTTCTCCCGGGGCAGCAGCAGCTCTCTCTCAGCTGGTTGTACTCATGGCCTTGGATGTACAGGCCCAATGCTTCCAGCTGCTCCCACACCTCAGCACCGCCGGCTCCTGCAGGAGCAGGAGCAGGAGCAGATGCTGGTTGAGGAAGGGAGCAACCAGAGAGGGACAGAGTGGCAGCTGCAAGAAGAGACAGATATCTCAGTGAATGCGTGCTGGCAGAGACCATGGAGAGTTCAGAGCTGAAAGGAAAGACAGGGGGGCCCAGTAAAGAAAAGAGGACTACAAATCCTCTAGGATCATCAAGGTTAAGTAACAGGTTCTATGGTGTTTTCTCATGGGATGACTGGTTTTGTCACCAAGAGAAATGAGTTGTTGTCAGCTCTTCAGGATTGTGGTGTTCTGGAGAAAGCCATGTCAAAAATCACTATGCAACTGATGTGCTCAACCCCAACACTTGTCCACAAAATATTTTATCTCTAGACTGTCCCAGCATACCCAACAAGCCATGTTTTCTTCAGGGTATCAGCCCAGAAGCACAAGATTGAAGAGCAAAAGGGACAGAATGACTGCTCAGAGCTGCACATGAAGAAAGACCTCATGGGATTAGGTCTGCAGTAACTACTGTTCTGCATTTCGGAAGTGAAAGCAAGGAATGTGTCACAAACATTTTCTCCTATCTTCAGAACATTGTGGTGATTCAAATCTCCAGAAGCTGGAACACTAGCCTAGAGTGTCTCCTGAATGAACCCCTTGCAACACCATTATCATACTGACAAACAAAAAGAGAAACTGTTGGCCCAGGAGACATTATTACCCTTCCTAGTTAATTAATATCACAATATTAATTATACTGTACATACCTATTTCATAAATTTGAAGAGCTCTTTGCAGCTGTGCATCATTACCCATCCCAACCATGCAGTTTTGACAGTGTTTATCCATTTAGGCACACAATCCCAGGGTAGCCTGATCAGCACAGCTGACCCCTCCAAATGGGCAACAAGCCTGGAGTTGAGCCATTAGTTTTGTATGAGTGTGTGCAAAGTAATTTCTTTTTCAAACTTTCATTACTAGACTTACAGGGGGGAAAAAATGGGCCTCTTCTAAGGTAAGAATTCTGTTCCCTGTGAATGTTTTGCCCTAAGAACTCCACTTAAAGGGAATTATCCTGCTTTTCTGTAAAATTATGAAGGAATCCTTGAGCCTTTTTGCTGCAGGAATTGGTCCCCTTTTCACACAGCTCCAAGGACCTGCCAGCCTGAGCATCCAAAGCAGATGAGAGAACTGAGCAAACAAACACATCCACTGCTCTGTTGTGATTTTGCTTTTCTCAAATATTGCAAAATAGAAGCACCAACAAACAACTATCAGAACCTGAACATTTACCCTGTTTTTTTGTAGGTTGGATCTGAAATCTGTCTCTTGGGAGTGTTTATTTGTGGTGTAAAAATGTCCCAGGCTGCCGACACATCAAAAAAGCAAACAGAGCAATAAAAGTTGGGCTATTTTTGTTTGTTTTTTTCAGCATGCTTCATAAAGAGGGAACTAGCTGGCTAATGAAATGATATAAACATATTATGTGAATCCCTACATAAATATAAAATCCAAGCTCAGTTTGCAGGGTGACTTGTATGGAATTACAACATTATTGGATCATGATTATTTGGACGACTTTCCTCTGTTTTAGAGAATGCAAATAAATCACAGAGGAGTTTGGATTCTAGCATAAATGATTAATGATAGCAGAAATCTGATCTCTTGCCTTCCCAGGTTTTCCTTCAAGTTTGGGAACAAGAACTCTGTGCAAAATATTCCTGTCCTGTGTTCCCTGTAATCTACCATGGACAATAATTGTGCCACCCAAGGCTGTCTGGGTTCCACAGCACTGAATTCGGATTCACTGGGATTCAAAACTGGAGTGGGTCTGTGTAAGTAGAGACATTTTCAGATGCTGAGGGGACAAAGAACACATCACTCGCCTATCAGAGGCAGGGAAAGAGTCATGAAATGTACCCTGTGGTCTGGCCACAGCAGTGAAACCATGTCCTGACCATCTTTTCAGGCTAAATTTCCCTCCTGTTTCCAATGCATGCTTCAGACAACCAAGCAGAAGACTAAAAAGAAAGACCTGTAGAGAATACTTGACAAAGTTATTCAAAAAATTATTTAACAAAGCCCTTGTTAACCCTTTGGAAAATAATGGGCATATTCAAAAGGAGTAGGAATCTGTTTCTGATGGGTCACACAGACTGGTACCTTGACAATATTTTTACACAAGCAGCAGCAAAATTGATGGTAACTAATATGGAAGACAGGCACACCTCTCTACTACAACTTTTTCCTCAGCCTCCATGTCAAGGAGTATTTCACACATCAAGGTCAGTGTTGCTCTAAATATCAGGAAACATTATCCAAATATAGTTACTTGCCATGACTCAATCAAGAATCACTAGAGACTGCCCTCTTCATCTATCACAGCTTCTCCCATTTGATTTACCTTTTGGGGTGGGTGCAGGAACTTAACATCCAACCTAAAAGTAAATAAAATTTGACATGTTTTTGAAAGAACTCATTCCATCTAGGCATCATCAGTTGAGCAACTGAATGCCCATGCATTTCAATATTTGCCCCTACAGCTATATGAGGTGGCCCCTAGAGGAGCAGAAACTTTGGAAAATTTAATGTGGTGGTTTTTTGGTTGGGTTGTTGTTGTTGTTGTTTTGTTTGTTTGTGGGTTTGGGGGAGGGGGGTGTTCTGTTTCAGTTTTTTGCCTCTATTTTTTGATATTATATGGTAACAGAAGAAAATCCCAATGTTTGAAATCCCATTTGAACATGTTCCTAGAACATAGAAAAGATGTGTCAGATGTTTTCAAATAAACCAGCTGATACAAGCATTAAATAAGTCCTGTGCCCTGTGGGAGGCTACTTAATCGAAAAGCTTGAGAGCTGCTGGGAAGCAGCCAGTTCCTCTTTCTTAAGAAGGTGGATATTCATCACTCCCTCTGTATGTCCAGATACCACGAAGGTGGGACAACCATACACAGCCTGGAGCCAGCAGGCAAATAAAGTCATTAAGGGCAGTGGTTTTCTTCATCCTTCAGGATTCAGGGGTGCAAAGGAAAAGGCTCTGAGCTCCAGGCTGCTGGCACAGCTTGTGTTAGCCCAGGAGCACAGTGCACAGCCATGCAGGAGACTGTGGAGAACTAATCTGCCTCTGCTTTCTGGACAGCAAAACCAAACTCCACTGTGGCACATAGATTGCTAATGGCAGTAATTGCCATCTTACTGGCACCTTGTTAAAACATCAGCAATCAAAGAAATGTTCTGCCCTGCATTCTGAGCTTGGTAACACCAGTGTGAATTACATGAAAGCATAACTCTGTGCTCACAGCAGATCTTAATAGCTGTACATTTGAAATAGCTATCATTTGTGTTAGTATCTTACTTACCATTATGGCTTTTGATCACAAAAATGGCTCAGCCACACTCATTTGAGGAAACTTTCACTCTCTCCATAGTTGTTATGTAGGTAAATATTGTGGTTCAAGTGCTAAAATGCACGTAGTTGAAAAATAATTATCCATAATGTTAGCCAAGAAAAACTTGGCAAGCACTCTAATGCCATAGAGCTGGAAATACAGCTGCCATAAAGCACCTTTATTTTCTTAAATAAGTAGGATTAGATAAAATATGTCAGTAAAAGACACCTTTTCAATAAGAATTAGGTAAAATTATCATTTTTTTTTTCCCTAAAAGAAGGAATATTTTCTTCACATTTTGAACTAAAGTTTGAAACATTTGAAACATTTTGAAACAATCAGTTTATCTTTCTTTTGTTTCTTCTGACTTTTCTCTCAAGGAATCCTCTTTTCAGAAATAATATCTAAGAACACTTAGAGCAAATACAAAAAAAAAAAGGAAAATTATTTCCTGTCTATGCTGAATCAAGAATTGTCCTTTAACTGTTATATTCTAGTTCCATTTAAATATAAGCAAACTCAGATTTAAAGTGTGTATAAATATTTATTATGGTTATTTAAAAATAAGAAAGACATTTGATCACTCTGATACTAGTATTGAATACTTACTATGCTGTCCTCATTGCAAAATTCCCTTGGACTCAAAAACTTTTTGAATTAGAATAGATTCACAATTTTGGAATGATTTACAATGGATGCATTCCTGGAAATAGTAGTCTGTGAACAACAAACTGGAAAATGCAAAATAAAATAATAAGATTCAGGTAGTGATTTGTTCACTGCAATTCTCTCTCCTTCATTTTAATAACTAAAATTCAATTTACTCTGAGTATTAAATGACCACTTGTTTTAAAATGACACAGCAATTTATCAAGATGTAAAGAATGAAGTTGTAGACCTTTCACATGAACAATATTTAGCATTTGCCTTTCTGTCTTGATAGCAATATTGAAAGCAATTCAGAGATTTCCCAATAACACACACAAAAAAATTTTATGTGGAATTTTCTTTACTGTACCTTAATGAAAGGTTCTGTTCCTTGCACACCGTAAAACAAATAGGATTAATTCCTAGCAAACTTAGCTAAATAAATATGGTTTTGTTCTTTATGGAAGAAGGGGATTACTTTATCACTATCAAAAGCAAAGTGTCTCCAGTTTGTTATCAGTGTGCAGTGAATGTTTGCCTTAAGATGAACTTAATATCAGGAACCTTACAAATGAGGAAATAAAAACCAGACACTGATAAAAATGTGCTGAAAATGTTCCTTTTGTCAAATGCAGTGAAGGTACACTGTGCCTTGTGCTCTGCTTCACTCTGGGGCTGGACAGGATTACTCCATTTACAGTCAACAATATTTTTAAACTTTCTGGGACTCACTGGAGGGCTGGGAAGACTCGAGAGTGCTGGTGACAGACACTGGAGGTCTGTTATCATTAAATTAAGTGTTTTTGGGCCATTCCAACCAGAATTTTTGTCTTTTGGTTAAGCTCAGAGGAGATCCATCTGGTGTTCTGGCAGCACAAATCTCCTGTTATTGCCTCCTCCATGTGCTGCAACACTGGCTTAGATAGTGCACCTGTAGGATTGAGAGGGAATTTCCCCCATCACATCCTACCCCACCCCACTCATTTGCTTTCAAGCTTGACCTGCCTTGTTCTGTTGAGATCGACAAAAAAAAGGTTTAAGTCATGGTAGAGGTATTTCTTATCTTTGTGCAACTGAGAATAGAACAAGCTACTAATTATTTCTATATGCAGCCTGGAACAATCACTAAATTTTGACAGGCTTTGTCCCTTCCAGTTGAACTCAGTGATCTAAAGCCAAACAGTTATGTTTCTCAATACTAATTCCATCATCCCAGGAAAAGTAGTTTTCTCCAGCTGTTTTACTGGGAAATGGCAAAACAGAAAAAAAACAAGAAAAGATGAGGATTTTTTTTCCTTTCAGTTTAACCTGAGTGCTTTGAAAGAGTTAAGCCAAAATCTAACATAAGAATTTGCTAACCAGCTTCTCAGTTCTGGATGTTTGCACTGGAAATTTCATGGATTTCTATCGATCTGCAGCTGCCTAGGTTAAATGGATCCTAAATGCACGCCTGGAATCTGAGCTTCTTTCCTTGGTGCTTTTGCAGGTTACACACTCAGACTGTTCCCCCCACACCCTCCCATCATCCTAATGCTGTTTGTTTGGTCTCCTCTATTTTAATAAAGTTGGAACATCATCTCCTGAACCTTCTTCAAAGAAGTTCCAGAAGGTGAAAAATGTAATTTAAACTCTCAATGACTCTTTTCAGTTTTGTGCTGAATTTAGAGTAGTTCACAATACAAAACTTCAAAATTCAATTAAATTTCATTAAAATAAAACCATAAAAATACCCCTACAACCCAAAGCCTTTCTCATGAGAAGCAGTATTTTGTTGCCCTAATTTTGAGTGTATGAATCAAAACAGATCAATGAATAGAAGAGACCAGAGAGAGAATTGGCTCTTGCCCCTCAGATCCTGAAGAGAAGCACACCCAGCACAGGACAAGGTGAGGGAAAAGCCCTCCTGAGATGCAGGCTGCTGACAGATGCCAGCAGGGTGTGCAGGGAGGATGATGCTCCTAACTTCTCACCACCACCTCTCCAGAGTCCATCCTGTCCCATATGGATGGACCAGGCTGATGTGTTTCTATCTCATGAGCCACGGGAACTTGCTCTTTGGGAGCCTCCTCAATAACCTGGTTCCACATTCCCTGGACATGTTGAACTCCTAGGAACCCTTTTAAAATCGTAAGTATAATTGGAATCCCAGTAAATACGGATTATTTTTTTAATAGTTGATTTCTGTGAATGCCATTTCATGGTGGAGAAATGTCACTCCCTTGCTCCAGTGCCTATCAGATGACATGACCCTACACCTACATCTGTCATTTGATGCAGCCAGGAAGAACAGGGTCATTCAGAGGGTTGCTTTCCTGGGGCAGAGTCTCCAGCTTTGAAAATAAACATCTCAGCTTTTTCTTGACATTTTGTTTTGATAGTGACTCAAATGCACTTTGGCATTTGTCTAGTAACAGAAGATAATTGCACCAGGGTGAGATGGTCTCAGGGGGCCCTTCTATTACACTTCTGGAGTTCCTGTTGGGAACAGTTGCTGCCTCTTGATCTTGTCAGTGATCTGCCATTCTGTGACGTGTCCTGCAGCACAACAGATGCAAACAATCTACATTCACTGAAGAGCTCAGTTGGAATATTTTCTTTTTGCAATTTCTTCTATCCATAAATCTCTTATATGGAATCTTCGGGGAAAAAAAAACCAAAACAACAACCAACAACCAAGTAAAGCTAATATGACATCTTAATCACCTTTTATTTCATTTCAAATTATACATCCTACTGCTATACAGTAATACAAAAGTAAGCAAACTTATAAAAACACACGAAGCTAAGTCTAGAGTTCCTTATAGTTTTTTGCACCATTAAATATGTCATAGAGACTTTGAACAAAACTCTACCATCTGTATTTATCATGCCATTTGTCAGAACAGCAGCCTTATCATGTTACTATTTTTTTAAAGGATAGGTTGCTGGTCTATCACTCAACTCCTATCATGGAGGCAGCTTTTTGTCTAGATTCAGGTCTTTAATCTCTCAAACTTTATGGATTTCCAGGAATTTAAACGCTCACCAGTCTAAGTCTTAATGGATTTCAGAATTTTCCTGACATTCCAATATATTAAGGGAGTGTCTCCAGGGAAAATGCAGTGTTTGTGTTGTACTGTACTACCTCTTGAAGACTGCAGCACGTTCCCTATCCTGTCTTACTCTGATTATGTGGTCATGACCAGACCATCACCTAACCTCCACTTTGTTCTTCATTTCCTCTGTTTGGAAATTCACTCCATATGAGAGTGAGAAGAGAGACAATGTCTGAGTTCACTTCAGTGTCTGGCTATTCCTGGGTCAGGATGAAAAGGCAGATGTGCTATGTTTAGTACTTCTCCTTGTCCTTCCATGGGATACTAGCAAGTCTCCTTAATGCCAACACTGCGAGGAAATCTTGGCTCCCTCCTGATTTTTCTGATATGCTTTGAAAATAAGAAATGGAACAAAAGAATATACACTCTTAAGTAGGTGTCTATAATGCTCCACTGACAACGTGATCTTTATTAACAGCTTGCTGCCTGGTTTAACATAACAAGCGTGCAGTGTGAGGTGGAGGTGTTCACAGCTTTGGGAGGTGGGCTGGCACTGGTTTTTTGGAACCTGCAGGGGTGTAATGAGGTGACATATCCAAAGGCTTTATACTTAGGCTGGGTTTCCATATGGGTTTAAAACGTATTCAAACATCTTGAATAAATTGAGAGCACGGCCTTCCTTGAGACATTTGGCACTTTGGATGCAATTAGAAACCAAAAGTGGAAAAGACTCATTGAAACAGTTTTAATCTTCAAAAACCAGTGCATTTTGAAGGTAGTTTTAGGAATGGGGAAGGTTCAAGGATTACAGTAAATATAAAAACATTTCTGCATATTACTATCCAGTTCAAACCTCTGTACATCAAATCCTTTCCCGACTTTAGTCTGCTTTGTTATCTCACTTCATGCAGAACACTGAGAAGAGTTAGAAAACCAAGTTTTATTCATCTTGTCCTTCTTTTTTTAATGTCAACATTAGGTTTTGATGTACAGATGAATCAAAAGGCATTTATCTGCCAAGAACTGAGTCCAGAGTTCTGGATTTCTTCTGTAACAGCAGATAATTCTGCTCACACTTCAAGCATATGCTCTATTTTAAATATTAGTTTTTCATACAGTAGGAATTGAGAGACATGCAGCTAGATTCTGACAATACAAGCAAGGGTGCTGATTCGCAGAGAGTTGATTTTAAAATCCAAGTATTCTGAACTTGCAACTGGCTCCCAGTTTCTCACTGTCAAGCCCCAATTGAATGTACTCGACCCCCTGTGTTTAGGGAAGTGGAGATGTGGATTTAAACTGTGAGTCCCAAGCCTGTTCCTGGAGTTAAATGGAATGTGCAAGTCTGTCCATATTGGACTGAATCTGATCTCCACTGGGGCAGGTCAGAGGTAACTGCTGCAGTCAGTGGAACAGACCCCAGCCTTGTAACTTTGGTACCACTGAGTTTCACGTCGACAAAGTTGATTTTGATATGCACTGACTGAATGAGCCTCATATTAAAGACTCCATGTTAAAGTCATTGTTTTTCTTCTTACTTTAGTAAAAATCCCAATACAGCAGTACAGTAATGAGATTTTTTTTTCTGCTAAAACTGCTGGTTAAATTTCTTTAAAATAAGTACATGAGAAGTTTTGTATTGTCTTTATAAAGAAATGCATGCTGCTAGCTAAGAGAGAGGAGAAATATTTTTCGGCATTAAATAATTTTTTACAGTTCAATCATCTGGAAGATTTCCATATGTCATATTTACACTCACTTCCTATTTAATGCAATGCAGATTTTTTACATGCATCAACCTTGAAAGAAAATAACATATGGAGTAGACTATGTAGCTATTTTTTTTAATGAAATGGCATGCTTTTGTTTTACAAAAGAATTTTAATGAGGAGAGGGCAAGACCCTGAAACCTGACAGTTTCATTAAATCAAATTTTTTTCCCATTTCCACTGCCCAGTTCAAGCTGTGACATAGACCAAGAAAATGTAAAGATTTCATGTGTTCCATCCAAATCAAAGATTTATCAGTTCAGTAATCACAATGAATGAACACAAAGTTATAGGATCATAAAGAGGCTGGCAAAGGCCTTTTGGTTCACTGAGCCCAACCACTGACCCAGCACTGCCAAGCCCATCACTAAACCATGTCCCTGACTGCCATATCCATGTCTCTTTTAAATACCTCCAGGGGTGGTGACTCCACCACTTCCATAGGCAGCCTGTTCCAGTGTCTGACCACCCTTTGATTCACCCAGTGAACAAATTTTTCCAAATATCCAAACTAAACTTCTCCTGGCACAGCTTGAGGCTGTTTTCCTTGTACTGTCAGTTGTTGCCTGAGAGAGGAGATGGATCTGCCCCTGGCTACACCCTCCTCTCAGGGGGTTGTAGAGAGCAGCAAGGTCCCCCCTGAGCCTCCTTTTCTCCAGACTAAACACCCCCAGCTCCCTGAGCCACTCCTCATCAGACTTGTGCTCCAAACCCTCCCCAGTTCCATTGCCCTTCTCGGGACACATCCCAGCACCTCAATGTCTTTCTCATAGTGAGGGGCCCAAAACTGGGCACAGGATGCAGCCTCAACAGACCCAAGTAGAGGTGTGTTTGAAAGCTTGATATTCAAGTTTGAATATCCTGAAGTGCTTTTTAATGGGCTCTGTGCTGGCCTTAAAAATGCAAGACACCTAAATTCCAGTCCAAAATTCTTCCTGATTGTCAACTGCTACTCCTGTAACCTAGAATGATCTGTACATGTTGGGCTTCTGAGCATGGTCCTGTCACCTGGATGGTTAAAATGTGCAGCAGCACATTTTTCTATTAAGGAAAAGATTATTTTAGGGATCGTTGGAAGGAAGAAGATAATGTATTTCTGAGCTTCTAAAAAAATTTGGAGCCATTTTCTGCTGCAGTTAGACTTTAAAATTCTACTGCATTTTGTAAATCAGGATTTAGCCTACAGACTTCAGTCTACTTTATATTGAGGCACCTTGAACTAATGGAACTATTGTAGACCCACATGATTAGAAATTTAAAAATGCAACGAATTAAATATAGCTGGGAAAATGGAATGTTACAAAAAAATTAGCTCTGTAAGTCTACCACCACATTCAAATCTTCTGGAAATAAGTGCAAGTGCAACTCCTATAGAAACGCCTGGGTGGCACTCAGCATGGTTCACAGGAAGTAAGCAGGGCAGAGAGAGTCCTCTCTTACTGCTGTCCTCAGGAAATCCTGCATTTCCAGGCCCCAGGCTATAATGGGAGCTGCCTGGAGATACACCAGCAGCCTTCCAAGATGGTTCACTATCAAGAAGCTTGGTGGAACAACAGTCAAATTTCTGTGTTTTGGGGGGTTTGGGAAGTGGAGGAAAGGGTGAGGCTTTGTGGGGGTGTGTTCAGCACCCTGTCTCTGTTCATATTAATCACTGCATCATCAAAAAGTGGTCCATCAATTGCTGCTGAATATTTAGGCAAGAAGATTGATTCTCACAAATGAGAGTGTTATGAAAGATTTGCACCAGTGCCGTGTTTCTACACTGGAACAACACTTACCTGCAAGTAAAATATGCTGAAATGCTTTAAAGTGAGAATAACTAATTATGAAAGGAGACTGTGATTCCATCATACTTGATCTCCAAGTGTTTGCTCTTGGATTTGCCATCCTGGACAAAGGCTAGACTAGAGGCAACACAGGAATAAGCTTCAAGCACATTCCTGTACTTTATGTAGCAAAGAAAACACATTTGCACTCCACTTACTCTTCCTTAAATAATAAAGAGAATGTTTTTGTGTTCTTGACTGTTTGATTAGTATTCAATAAAAGACAAATGCTGAGTAATTTCTGGGTCACCACTACTATTGGCACATGTAACTCATGGCTCTGAGGGAAGCCTTGTGCCTGTGGCCCCTGTAACCCTCGGGGCCAGGACAGACTCCTACACTGGTCTGGGGGAAGGACAGCTGGCATCTGGGAGCAGGCAAACTGTGTGTCCCTGGTACCACACACAAATCACACCTTGCAAGGGCTGACAAGACCCAAGCTGATTGATATACCTGGATTTGCACTGCGTTGAGCTGCACTGAGCAGGTTTATTGTCTCAGGTTCCAAACACACAGCAATTCCCTAAACCTTCTCTTTGTTGTGTGGTCTGAGTACAGCCTAGGTAGAATGCCACTCTTGCATGTTCGGTGCATGCAGGAGAAGGTATTTCTCTTCCAAGAGGGCTTCCCACATTCTTAATTTGTAAGTTTTTTTTCAAGGAAAAATCTTCTCCAAACACATTGAGCAGATGGTGGTTTTACATCAAAACTGTTTTGAGCTAAGTTGGTAAGCCACTGACTGTAAACCACTCCAAGCTGAGTCGAAACTTCAGGAAGTGCACTTCCTGACCTGATTAAACCTGGCCTCAGCTAAAAGTTTGCAACGAAGTCCAGGGAAATTAGCTACCAAATGTTTAGCGTGAGGCTTAATATTCCATATTCATCTCCTTAACCACCAGCTAATCATTATTCATTGTTTGCATGGTTGTACAGCGAAGACATACTAAAACTTCCATTTATGTGGGCACTGCTGTCTGCTACCTATGGCAGTATCACTGCAGATCATGAGCACCCACTGGGCACTCCCTGCTGCTGTTGATAGGATGTGGTCTGTACTCCAGTCCCCATATTCTGCATGCAAGCAGCTAATCAGTCTGGCCATTTGCTGAGTGACTTGACAACTGCAAGAACCAGATGTTAAGTTCTAGAATTTATTTTTCCAGTAGGGTCATTTAGGTCTCTGATTTGTTCCCTAGCTAGCTCTTCTTAAGTCTTTTATCTGCCTCCTTGGCTGGCTTCCATCAAAACAATAAAGCATTTATAAGTCTCAGTTTCCGCACAATCATCATCTCCAACTGCAATTCCAAGAAGTCCCCTGTGTAATGATGTGAAGGTTTTATTTTCCTTGTGAAAGCTGTGAATGAGGTACAGATTTTGTTATGTCAGATACAATATTCGTATCTTGTTTATAACAGCTCAAAAGAACATACTGTGAAGCTTCATTCACAGAATTGACATTTCAAATTTATCAGAACAGGATTTACACTCTGATGTTGGTAAAACTACAAAAGTTATCTCTGATGGGTGGAGGAACAAGTTTGTTTTGGGTGGAGTGAGTCTCCATAGGGAGCAAAGAAAGGACAAGAAAACCTGGGATAGCCTTTGCAATCATACTGATAACAAACAGTCACCCTGAAAACACTGGGGAAAAATAAATTAAACACCACACACTTTCCTGGTAAGGGTTCTTATCCTTTGCTTACTTGTACTCAGAGATTAATATTAAATAAAACAAAAGTGCAATATATATATATATGTACACACTATATATATATGTATATAAATATCTTTAAGAGAGTGCAGTTTTCAAACTTCATATATTTTGGTTTTGCATGAAGAAAAGCATGCAAAAAGAAAATATTGCCTGATATGTCAACACTCATTAATCAATATTGAACAGAATTGCACTTGCACCTGTAAATCACTGCTTCCTCTTTAGCAGATGTGCTTCTCTCGAGATTTGGATTACAATTCTCTCTCTCTTTTGCAGTTCTACTATGAAGGAGTACGTGGTTATAACAATCACTTAGATTACTTTTCAACCATTCTTATTTACATAGTGATACTCTCCTAATGTACAAGCAGTACCTAAAAATACATTCATAGTTCTTCCTGCCAATTCGACACTAGATGAATTTACTGGTTCAGATGCAAATCCTGGCTCAGAAAGTCCATTTGCAGAATGCCAGCAGACAGAGTGCACTACAGAGGAACCTTATTAACACCTCACCTCCCTCAAAACTCTTCCCCTTGGCTTCATGTCACTGGTTACTGTCAGAGATGAGCTACTGGATAGAGGGTGCTTTGATCTGAATCATACCAGTTGTACTCACGTCAAACTATTTTGCTTTGGAATGATACTCTTTTAACACTATCCATCTTCTTTTGCACTGCTGGGATGGCAAACCTGGATTTGGCAACAATATGCAAACTCAAGTCATCCACTCACAACAATGTCCAGAATTAATAGTGGTGACAACCTCAAGCAGTGAAAGGTGCAAAAATTGTTGTACAATGCTCAGAAGACACTGCAGTTACCAACCCAAAGAAATAAAACCAAATAAGTTAAATCCTTCTCCTTTTAGTCATAAGTGGAATTTCTTCTCCACGCTAATTGAGGACTTAGGTGCCACTTCACTTGAGTAAACACAGAAGCACAGAACCATAGTGAGGTTTACACAGTGGTGCTGGTAGTGACATGCAGTATCATTTTCTCTAAAACACACTTTCAGGTGCCAGGGTGCATTTCTTGTGTGAGTAACATAAACTAACCACTTTTGTTGGCACAGATTTGTGTGCATCAGGGTTTTTCAGGCCTTGTTAGAAGTTGTTATTTTTCCACATTCATGGCTACTGTAAAGGGGCTGTCTGAGGAGTGTTGTTGACATACTTAATGAATGTCCTTGGAGAGATTGTCCTTTCTCTTGGGATGAAAAGATTTAAAGAATTGGAATGGGAGAAAGCAAGTAACAGTGATGAAGTATTTGAGTAATGGGTACAAAATCCAGAATTACAATTTCAGCCACCTGATTCTGAGATGTATTGCAATAATTAATTAGTAGCATCTCTTCATGCAAGGAGGTGCTATTAAAACAAACACAAGAAAGACTGAATGTTTCTGGCACAGTTCTGGTAATGTATTTAAGAGAATTCACACACTACTGTTGGTCTCACTCTTGATTGTTGAAGGGGCCCCCAATGCCATCAGCCAGATGATGAGGTTTTCAAAAGTCAGTTTGAATCCTCCCCAGCAGATCACTTACCTCTGTTGCATTTGGGCAGGATGGCTTCCAGGGAATCAATTCCTTAAGCTTCAGACAATTTTCATTCAATTCTATTTGTTTCCCTCTATTTATTCCCCCTGGATAAAAATCAGTTACTTTTTTTAAAACATTTGGGTTTAAGATCTCACCATCTCACATGACAGATAGATCATATGTATAAAACTTGCCTCTCTTGAACATTTCTTCTTGTAGTGATGCCAGCATCTTTCTACCCTTAGTACTACAAGAGAAAGAAAGTGGCTTTACCTGCATCCTCTTTTGACGTGCAAGGGTTAAGGCAGCTCCACAATCCTCTGTGCTGTTGTTTGGCAGAGCATAGGGTGTGTTGGTGGGCCAGTATAAGAAAGCAATGCTCTCCCAATGCCTATCCTTTCCAAACCTGCTGTGTCTTTCCCTTATGTGGACAGGTCTTTGGAGGGAATGCTACAAACATTTGTTTCCATCAGTGAGTGAAAACAAGTGGGTATCTTCTGAACATCAGACAGAACAATCAGACAGACCCTCTTTCCTATGGGCTATCCATGGGAGCTCTGGTGACAGTGAGTGACTGAAGGCTCTTTCAGACTCGAGCCTCTTCTGGGCCCTGCTTGGATTAACACCTCCTGTGAAACAGGAAATGCTCAGCCCTCTGGAATTCATTCCAGGTGCATGCATGTGCGCCCCTGCTGGGTCTAGGTTTTCTCCTGGTCTGGAGGAGGTCCTGCAGCAGTACAGCAGTGTGGGCTGTACTGGCAGGATTCTGTCTGGCCAGAATTACTGGTCCTGGGAAACACTGTACTGAAGGTTTGCTTGTATGGCTCTGGCTGCATCTCTTCTGGGGTCTTTGCTGGCATATTTTTCTGTTCCCGGTTGATAAGGCATTCCAAATTGAGGCATTCAGATGTCAGGTTGAATTTTCCCTGGTAGATAGTTTTACTTTGCAGCCAGCTCAGTATGCCAGCAAAACTTTGAAGTTTATGTGATACAATAACTTTATTGTAGGGGTTAGATTTTTATATCAAAAATATAATACCATCAATAATTCTTTTAAAATTCTTCCTTTTGTTTATTCATCTACAAGGTCAAATACTGTGAAACTTTCACTCTAACTGAAGAAGCCATCAGGAAACTTGCTTCTTTGATTTTTGTTGTTTTATAAATATCCCTTAGACTAAATAGCTTTCCATGTGCTTGATGTAGCTACAAGTAGAATACTATGGAGAATTTCTTAGTATACCAGATAACTTGATGTCACATATTCTCTTTTGGTTAATAAAATAACCTATTTATCAATTAAATAATTTGACAAAGGCAAATCCAGGCCAATACAAAGTCATGACTCCAGGGTTCAAAGGTCTTCACTGAGAATGAGATCAATTTCTCAGTTAAAAAAAAATTCAGAAAAAAAATCTTGTAAATGCTTTATTTTAAAAAGTATTTTATAAGTGGTATTTTACAGTATCAGCAAATGATATATATCTTAACATTACCATTGCATCAGGTTTTTTAATCTAGAATCTTATTTTGTGCATTTCTTAAACTTGACAAAAAGAAACCATGACTGAATTTGTGTTGTTCAGCCTTAGTGACAAGGCAAGAAGTATTTCCTAAGTTCTGTGGAGTAAGAATGAGACAGGGAGAGCACCTAGAATGGCTTTTATTTCAGGGTAGCAGGTCCTGGTATAGTTCTGAAGATTATGGTAAGTACTGCTTTGTTAATTTTTCATGGATTGATTAATCTTTTCCACCCACTGCTGCAATCAAGTTGGTAAGCACGAGCAGGTCTATGACAAATGCTCCTCTTGGTCAGCATAACCTCACAGAGGAAAGGGAAAAGGCTGGACATCTCTGTTCATCCTACCTTCTCAAAGAGGGTTCCATGTGAATATAAAACCTTAAATATTGTAGATACACATGATATGGAAAGACTAGAGCAGATTCATTTTTTAATATGTAAGTGGTCTGTTTCCTTTTTGAATTATAGTCATCTTTCCTAAGAGCTGTTTCTGTCTCTTCCTGAGATGGATTATGCACAACTGTCTGCCTTCTCATTTCCAAAGTGGCCTAAATGCAAATGCCAATTCTTAGCCAGTGTAGAACTCCCACTTTAAATTACAAAAACTAGCAATTGTCTTAGAGTTTTTCTTCTGCTCTGTGGATGCTAAAATGTCCATGCTCTATTCTACTCCCTGATTTCAATGGTATTTTGTGAGGAGAGACAGATTCTGCATTACAAATATGTCCAGCCCAGTATTCTGTGACTGAGTTTGACTGTTGGGGGGAAATTCAAAGAATCACAGTCAAATTCAGCTCTGGAGTTGATAAAAAATTTCAATGCTTTTGCAAGTTATGTTAAAGAAGAAACTACTGTAAATCTGTAAAACAGCCACAACTCTTGTAAGAAAGATTTTCTTATGTGCAAGGTATCCAGTACTTCTTCCTAGACTGCTATGGTTTTGTGTATAAAGAACTGCCATAGGCTTTCAATTAACATTATTTTGATTCTAGATTAAAACAACAAAATAAGGAACAATAGGAAGTTTCCATGATAGACCACAATATCTGTATTTCTTTATCTTTAGTGAAGTCAGTAAGAAAGTGAGCACCTCTGTCTTTTCCTTGCTTAAATAACAAAAATAATAGAAACAATCCAAAAGCTTAAATATTTGTTATGACTTTGCATAGTGTCTCACTTTGCATATAAGTTGCAAAGTGAGAAGAAATTCCAGGCTACAGCTATCCACCTTCCTGAACTGACTCATTGTACCTCACCTGAATTCTATAGTGTAAATCTTAAAAACAGGAAAGAAATTAGTTTTCCGGAACTTGTGACTATTTCTTTTTGCTTAAGGGTAAAAAGTGTTAGATTTGTAAATAGTAATGTTTATACCTTTGTCAGATTATTAGCAAGAATTTATATGCTTCATTCTGCCTAAATGGGAATGGTTGCAATTAGAATGCTTCCATTTTCTGTCTTTGGCAGGAGTGGATGTCACAGGAAGAAAATTACATGAGAATGGTGTTACTTTGTGCCCTGAGTATGCCACTTTACGTGATGGATTTTTTTTACAGAAAGCAAAACTCTTCTTGTGAGAAAGAGAGAAGAAACAGCCTCAGGAGCAAATTAAAGGATCAAACTGCCTTCTTGAAATATGCCAGACACTCCACAGAGTGCACCAAAACATGATTTTAAGAAGGACATGAAGAATTGTTATTTGAAATGCCAAATAAACCACCAAAAGCTTCTAGTCCTGTTAAAACATTCTTAGTAATTGAAGCTGATGATCCACTGGGGTATAATCTTTATTATTTATGAACATCAAGAAGTGATTAATAGCCACAGTGGTATCCATTTAGGTAAAAATCTGCTTTGTTTGAATCAATAGGAACCACAAAATAAATACATGTTATTTTCAAGGGATTCTGTACATCTATTGCAGACATTGCTCTGCTGCCGTAGCTTTCATTTTATAAAGAATTGCAGTTCTCAGAACAAAATTACAGAACAAAATAATAGCTTTGAATTTTAACAGTCCATCTTGACAATGCAAATAACATACAGCCTTTACTAACCAGAACATCTTGTAAAATCCTAGGATAATTACCCAGTTTAGGAAGAAGTTCTGCTTGATTTTTCTTATCTTTCTTTATCCACTATGCTGAAGTGGATGACTGACTTCAGCCATGCTTTCAGATTAAGATAGTATCTCTTCTAAGAGCAACTTCTATGAGTAGAAGAAGCAGTCAAGGCTTTGGGACTACCAGACAACTCTTATGTCCATTAAGGATTTGGTCCAAAGCCCAGTGAAGTTGAAGGACACTGTTTTAAACCAAAGTAATGATTGAGAACTGGATCAAGGTTGCAGTCATCTAAATTAAATCTAGTATTTTTGATAAAAATATTGTACTTGCTCACTAGATTCCTATCAGGAGACCATCTGAATTTGTCTTTGTAATCTGTTTGACAGACACTCAGATAGTTCCATTTATCACTGGGCTTTTAAACTTCAAGAAAGCATAGTAATTTTAGCCAGTAACACTATAAGTTATTTGCTTTCTTTGGTTATTTTCATATGCCTCTCCTAACTCTAAGCTCTTTCATAGTTTAAAATTCATAGCTAGAGTTACAAAGCTTCTTTTATCCACTTGCTCAATTACCCTGATACTGGAGTGCCCATTAAAAGCAATAAAACTAATACTGCAGACCTTGAGACTCCAACTTGACTATGCTCTTGTCTGTATTTTCACTAGTTATGAGCCCATACTTCTCCCAAAAACACTTTAAAAATTGTAGCTTACCATATTCAGTTGCACACACTGAATTTGATAGGACTGAGTCCTCACTAAAAGAAGCAGGATGATTTTGCACTATAAATTTTTATGCCCACCTAAAAAGCTTCTAAACTGCCTCAAACCTAATGGCTAGTCCATGTGCTTAAGAATTGCTGTAGTATAAGAAAATTACATAAATGAACGAACCAGAATGGATTTTTTTCATATTTGTGATGGTCTTCTTTCCATATATGATCCTGCATTATACAAGGTGAAGCTCTGGTTACTTTCTTTCTTTTTCTGTGGCTGTGAAAAAAGGCATCAATTGAGAACTTATTCCTACGTGTGTATAAAAGGAAAACCATGCTATTTAAGTCACAGCAAACAAGTGACTGACATTGGCATTTTTGAGATGTGGGTTCATTTCTTCTTTCTTCTGCTTTGTGAGTTTGAGAATGATATCCTATCCCTCTGTATTTCCAGTCTCCTTCCAAAAAACAGGAACTTAGCATACTTTCAGTAACAAGAGCTTAGAAACCTATCTTGCATGTAAATGCCTCTGTTTGTACATCTAAATACCAGCAGGTAGCTGCAGCCTGCATCTGAATCACTCTCCTGCATTTTCTACTCTTCTTTGCAATGAGACTGTAACTTCAAAAGATAAGCTGCATAAGCTGTTTGTATGTTGTCTCCCAATGGAGAGGGAAAACATACATCCTGGCAGCAATTTTTGGCATGATCTTTCCCAAAACAGCCCAGAGGCTGGGACAACAAATGGTAAGAAGGTGCCTGCTGTAGTCCATGCTCTGGTCAGTAAGAAACAACTGTAATGTTAAGATCAAGAGTCTAAGGAATGGAACAGGTAAAGCTGCTCATACTGGTTATTGCAAGCATTCTTTCTATATTCAAATCCAATCCCATGTGGGAAAAGCAAATTCTCCAGGTGTATTCCAAGCAGAAAAAGTAGTGGGACTGCTGTTCTGGAAGATGCCAGCACTCTGCAAGTGTATTTAGGATAGACTGAGTTAACACAGCCTCATTAAGGTTTAAGACAGTATGTGTAACATACATAGGAATGCAGAGTTAGTTTGTATTATTATAAAGACAACATTAGAATGTGATTTAAAGTAAGTTTTCTACTGATAATTAAGTGCCACTGTGGCCTTCAACTTCCCCACCCCCCAGATAAACAACCAAGCCTGAAAGAAAAATGCACCTTCCTGCATGGCAAGTAATAAGTGCAGTACTCTTAGTTGTGCTCTGCTCTTTATTCTCCCATGCAGTGGCCACCTCTTGGCCCAACTTCTGTTCTGTGTCTGCTGCTTGACATAATTCAGGCTTGCAAATTTAAGTCCTACTGGCATCCTTTGAAAATAAAATTACACCCTTCATAACAAGATCTTATGAATAATTCTACTATCATACCTCAGACTGGACATGCCAGAGCAAAAAAAGAAAACACTATTAAGCTATTGTCAGAAAATGTGCATCAAAGATACAAGGAGCTTTGAAAACTATGGCAAAAACTGACTTGGATGGGATATATTTTATCAGGAAGGCCTTTGGATTTACATTGTATACCTTCAAGGTGCTCAGTCATGTTGAACAAAGGTGTACTTAATACAGACTCTTCTTTTAGTTATGTATGAATTAATATATGAGGTTTCTTTGTTCTTCAATAGATGTGACAGCCCATGCAGTTCCATGGCTTTTTATTCTTGTCATGAAAATGCCAAGATATTTATTCTTTGAAAGTTTGGGAAAGACCACAAACCACCCAAAATGGTAATTTTCTTCTAATAACCATGGAATCTGAATTAAATTGTCTCTTTTATAGCATAAAACCCCATTATTAAGTTGAAATAAAGAATGAGAAGGAAGAATATTTTGCCAAGTAAGGATCAACATTTATTATTTTGATAACTGATCACTGAGGACTGTGCATCCCGTCCTAAATTCTTGCTATATAATTTTTCTGTATATGCTTTAGAATAGATAACCTCCAACACTGTGCAGATCTTATCACAAGAATGCTTGTGATACCAGTTACTTTTGACAATTTACTTTGGAATCTTCTATGTGAATGTGATACACAAACTTTTCAGTCTTTGGGGAAAGTTGAAATCACAAAAGAACTAATTAAGAAAAAAAATATTAAAATAACTTTTTAAAAATTAAAAGAAAATGAAAGAATTAAATTATATGATCCCTGGGCCAGCTAGGAAAT
>VZTN01013139.1:2670-42327 GCA_013400515.1 Erpornis zantholeuca | reverse complement strand
TGTGCTCATTAGCAAGCTGGAGTTGTCACATAGCCACTTGACTATGACTATGTCACACAGTCACTTACTGACTCCCAACAATTTTAAAGCACAAGGGATACTGGTTTTGATTTTCATGAGACATTAAAGGTTCAGTGCACACTTCCCAAGGGATTGCTATGTGTAAACAGCATAGGCTGATTTTTCAGTTTTTGTTTCAGCTTGCTGTGAATTTAAAGGAATGTCAGGATATTTCACCTCACGAAGCTGAGACACTTCCACATCTGTGAAGTTAGAATTGGAGTCAAGCCTGTTCAGCTTAAGCATTTTAAAAAATGCATTTGATGATGGGCAAAGGACATTATGAGAGCTGGCAGAAAGGCAGAGGCAGACTTAAGGAGAAGTATCTGTGCAGAAAGTGTGGCAATGAGCCCACACCCCAAGCCAGGCAATGGAGATGCTCCAGAGGGGAAGATTACATGGAAGAGCTGAGAAGCCATGCAAAGGAAAGCATAGCAGGGACATCCATGAAAAAGCATCTGTTTCTGATACCTCAGGTAGGATATATGTCCAGACATAACCATCTACTGCAGCACAGTACACATCAGCCAGTTATCCAGGTTTCCTTTGGAGATTATGGGAAGAAAAGGGCACTTTGCTGTTGAAGCCACCTGTGTCCATGTAAGTCAGCCAGCTCTCCTGGGTGCCAGCTCCTGTCTGTTGGATAAGAAGGGAACAGAGACAGCTCAGACCACAGAGCTCTCACTGGAGACTCCTCAAGTTGGATGTGGTGAAATTTTGCTTAGCCTCTGATAAAGCTGGACTGGTATTTAAAAGGGTCTGCAAATGATGGTCAGGGCGTGTTGTGGTCATAGCATGGCAAGCACTGGCAGTGCCCAGTGTCTGTCCCTGTGTGCCAGGCAACAAATGCAGAACAGTCCAGATTTTGAGGGAATGAGAGACATTAAATGGCTTTTTTGAAAGAATAAATGCATTTCATTTTTCTCAAATGCCTAGAAATGTCTTATATTTTCTAGAAAAGGAAATAAAAGACACTGTCACTGTCCAGTTGGTGAGGACTGAGTATTCCTGTCTACTCTGGCATTCTGAGCAGTCTATGGTCTAGTGATGCAAGCCCCTTGAGGTTAGGAAGCTGCACAGTTTTACTTCTACCATTCTCTTTTTCTATCAGTTGCTGAAGGTTGAAAGCCATGAACAACTACATGCAGTCACTGTTCCTGTGACAATTATCTTCTTAACACTCATGTGCCTAGCACATTAGCACATTTTCTTCTCATTCAGCCTTCTAATTCAGAAGAGAGTGCCTGGATTTGCTAGTGTGATGTTATACAAATGAAACATAAATGCCTGTAAACTTCTCTAACATTCAGCACAACAGCCTTTTGCTCTGCCTCATAGCCGACTATTTTCTGAAGCACACTGGCAGCCTGGGTTTTTTGGTCTGTGACCACGTTGCACCTAAGGAGTTTGCATCCCTCTACCTGGCTGTTTGTGCTCTGTCCAGACATGCAGTGATCCCACAGAATAAGCACAGCGTTTTCTTTTGTCTTTTTTATTTCTCTCTGCCACGAGAAACCTTCACATCTTTTTAAAAGATTAAACTCGGGCCACTAACCATTTCACAGAGTCCTCATTGCTGTTCCAGTGGGAAGATCTGTCTGGTCAACACTCTGCAGCTGCTGACAACAGTAACTGTCAGGTTGAATTAGAAAAAGTAGTAAATATGTGTATTTGTTTGTTTTGGCCGTTTCACTGCTGAAATCTCTCTCAAATGCTTACGGAGTTTTCCCTGACCACAGAAAGTGATTGCTTCTGATACACTGAACAATATCAATTCCCACAGCTCAGTATAAAGTTACATTTGGAAACAATTATTGTTTCAGGAGTTTTCCTGACAGATGTGCATACACTATGTATTTTCTATAGACAGTGTCAATAAATAGTCTGGATTTTTGTTTATAAACTTATTCGGACTAAACATTCATAAGGTGTTTGGGTTAAGGTTTCTCTTTCTTTTGATCACAAATCATTCCCAAATAAATCAAAATCTCAACAAATGTATTAGATATTCACAAAAAGGAGGATGAACAACTTGTCTCTTCTTGTAACACAGTATTGATTGATCTTTGTAATTCACAAATTAATGATAAATTAGAGACAACAAAAAAGCAGTTTCAATAATTAGAGTGTGCTCTAGAAAGGTCTCCAATACCAAAATAGCTTTCTTGAAAATTCTTGGGGACAAAAAAGTTATTTTTAAATATGGAAAACAATTACCACTTCTTTCACTGACATTTGTGATATCACAGCTATACTTCTACGGACTGCAGAGGTTCCCAAATTACAATAAAACTAAGCAATCCAGACTGTGCAGTCTATATTTCACAGTGTAAAATTCCACAGACTTTGGTTTTTAGAGCTGACAGCTCTCATTAGACAATTAAAAACATCCTCGCAGGGATTAATTTTTCCCAACACTGTCATACTGCAGGCAATTTGATACCACTGAACACAAACTGACTGCTGGGGAAAGGTTTTAGCAACCTTAATCCTGCCTCCTGGGCTCAGGCTGTAGTGTTGATTCATCTCTAGCTGCACTCAGCACCATGGCTTCCCACACACATTTGTGTATGGGATACCAAACACTATGTCAATTTCTTTAATTCAAAAAATTTAGTGGGGAGGTGTCCTTTGATATTTGGGAAAAAGTTGTTCACAAAAGCTTAATGGACATTTATCCAAATACTGTATTTGTACATGTCTATGAAGAAAAAGCCTCTCTTGGACAAAGGGAAAGAGGAGATGATTTACAAATTAAAGTAGTATGTCTCATTAGACTAGCTAGTGTAGGTGAAAAAAAAGCACCCAAGCTCATGGGCATAGCAGTCATTCTTCAGATTTTGGGGAGAAAGATGACAGCCTGTCACATCTTTCACATCTTTCATCATTTTCACTCTTATTTCTGTGACACAGGACTTCACCTTCCATTTCCTTTAAATCTAGTCTGCAAATCCTGTGTTTATGAAGACATAAGTGTCGTGAAACACTCTGACACTGTCTGTGTCCTTCATCTGAAGCAGGAGCACTACCTGGAAGCAGCAGGCTGCCTGGCCAAGGCAGGGGACACAGCAAGGGCTCTTGCCCACACACCTGCACCTCTGCAAGGGACCCCAGGGTGTGAAAGCAGGAGGGGCAGGGAGGCTGTGCCTGCTGTGGATGCTGCTGGTGATGCCTTAAATGGCTACCTAGAAACAGAGATTAGACAGGAATAAAGGACAAAATGAGGTATTTGTTTGAAAGGCCTTCAGGTGCACAGTTTGGGCTCCAGAGGGTCCTGCCTCTGTGGATACCAAAAATGGATGACAAGTCACAAGTTCTTCACACTTTTATGTCAGCATAAATTCACCAACCAGAACCCAGCCAATGATGTGATTTCCCCAGCCTGCCCCCTCTTCCCAAGATGATGGTTTACAGTTCTTGTTCTAGGTGTCCTTGGAGAGTGAGCTGGAGAGGCTTTGTTATGTCTATCTTAGCATGAGAAAACAGCACTTAAAGAGCTACAGGAAACTTCAGAGTTACACTAGCAGTACAGGATTTGAAAAATATAAAAGTTAAAACCTAGGCATCACTGGAACCACCAGTGTCCCATGAGATCCAGCTGTGTAAATTTGACAAACATAAAGGACATGCAAAGGGGGTGAGGGCAAATCTGTGTTTGTGCCAGTAGAGAGTGAAAAAAAAAAAATCTGCTTGGCACAACTTGTGTTGAGGCTGCGGGTTGTAGCTTGTGTGCTGCAGAAGCATGTGCATTCTCACATGCTTTTTGCACTCATTTGAGATACAGGGTGGCTGCACTTAGAAATAAGTACACAATGTACCCTGTACATTGTCCTTTCCACAAGACAAATATTTGTGTTCCCCTCAGAGGACTCAGTTTTGGTCTGTAGTCACAGAATCTTCCATGACATTAAACTCTTGATTAATATGTTTACTAGGAGATTTTAATTAAATCTGAATTTGGAAATTCACTCATCCCTGGCATATACTTATTTCTTATCAAATTTCTCTTTGTAGAGCCTCCAAATAGTGCAGTATTATGATCACTTATCTACTAGCACTCTTGGGAGAAAGAGCAGCAGTAATGACCCACTATAGCAAAAGGGAACCTGAGGCACAGAGCATTGGTTAGCCTGCCCAGCATTATGTCTTTTCATTTCATCCTCATGCAGCTCTTCCCTTCCTTTTATTAAGATCCCCTCCTCTCTAGTAAAGGCAAAACTCTTGCTCTCTTTTCTACAGAACTCCATAATGGAGTCCTACTTAAAGCTTGCTCTGTCTTCCAGTTGGTTTGCCCTACATGAGCTGCAGAAACAGCTTCTGGACTCTTCTGTCAGCCAGGAAAACCGATATGGACAGGTTGTTCTCTATCCTGGGGCTCACAGAACCATGCAGTTCTTTTCCTTTTGTTTTCTTCCATTAGCACTACTCATTCCCAAAAAGCACAAAAGTTAGTATCTTTCTGTCTTTTCTTTGATAATTTTATTAACGCCCTTCTCCATAAGAATAAATTTTTACTGGTTTACCTCAAACAAAGCAAGTTCAGGAACCTCACTTACAACCTGGACATGTAAAGCCTGTCGCAACAATAGCAAGCACATTATATAAAACATCTCCCTAGATTTCTTTCCCTTTCTTTCTCCCAGCATCAGTTCAGGTCAGTGTTTTTCAGCAGCTGCTACTGCAGCAAAAACAACAACAACAACCATCAGGCAAAGAAACTCAGGCAAAGAAAAAGAAGTGTGGCACTTTGGGCTGTTTCATTGCTCTTCTTGCTGCTGGTCCCATCATTCTCCTCAGCCAGCACTGACACTCCATTTAATGCACAGGCTCACTGGGCCAACAAACATCTGCTGGCTTTTCTAGTGCAAAAACATAAATTAAAAAATATTTGTCAGACCTGTGTACAGTGATTCCAGTTTCTTCTGCTGTATTCTAGAAATGAATGTCCAGTGATCCAAGTGAAATAGATATTTAATTTGCTTCCCCTCCTGTGCTCCTGTCCATGTGTGGAGCTGGGGCTAAGGCACAGAGACAGATACTTAAGTCCTTGTACACAGACTGTTGTCTTGTAAGAATTCTCTTTGGTGCTGAATGTTTCGTTTTCCTCACTTGCTTTTAACTTATTTCAGGAGACTGATTTTCAAATGTGGAAAGAGCAGACTTTTTGGACAAGCAATATGGACACACTAAATGTTTTAACTAATAACCATCTGTGCCCTTTTAGTATTTGGGCTACATCAGCTAATATATTTAATTGGGAGGTTGAGTTCTTAGTTGAGCCGTTTGGCTTAGATGTACTCACTGATGATAATATGTATGGGTTTAAGAAGAAAAAATTTCAAAGGAAAAGCAGTAAGATTAGACATTACCCATCAAACAGGTGGATAAATATTTGCTGAATATGGATATTTGAAATGCAAAACTAAAATTAATACAGCATTAGGGTGCAGTGTAATAACCATGCAAGAATACTAAATCCAGAATTTATCAAAAAGAAAATTTATAAAACATACAACACAAGGGAAAAAAAGGCAAACACACGAAATAGTGTAGAAATTACAGCTCTCCTTTATCTTCTTTAGGAGTTTCTCTGTCCTGTCCTGCTCCACCTGTGCTTAGTTTTCTTCCACAAGCCTGCCTTGTTTCAGGATAGTCCCTTACAAATTACCACAGAAAATATACAAGAGTATTACATTCATTCTTAAGTCCCCCTCCTCCCTCCCCTGTAGCATTAAGAACTACAGAAATCAACAGAATGCTGGTAACTGAGTAAACACTGACAAAACAAACCACTACTGCTTCAAGTGGATGTTAGGAGAATCAGAAATACCTCTCTGAGCAGCTCATCAGTGTGTGGACGTGGGGGTTTGGCTGCAGCTCCTCTCCACTCCTATTATTTGTTATGCCTGTTTCACACCCTGTCTTAATAAACACTCTGAGTTCTCTTATGGGGCAGGGAGCATACCTTCCCCCATGCTAGCAGTGGTATGTTGGTCCTGTGCCCTTTCATCCCTCCCTTTCTAATGGGAGCTGAAGGCGTGAAGATATTTCCTGTACCAAATTCTGTGCCAGTGCTAACTTGACTTTGAATGGGCTGTAGTTTGTTATGAGCAAACAAATATCAAAACTAAGGGCTAGCCTCAAACAAGTGGAGCATCTGGATTCCGCTGGCACACATGCACACCTTGGTTCTGCAGCACTGCAAATCAGATCTGCCTCAGGTTACAGGAGGACAAGATGCACTGATCTCCAGATAAATCATCTCTGCCGAGCTGTGCTCCCTGCAGCTGCAGTGCTGCTGCTATTTCTACACTATACTGCAAACAAGTAGAAACTTACCTGAAGGCCAGGAAGGGTTATCCAGTCAGATCTCCATAGAACTAAAGAGTAATTTCAGTTCTAAGGCTGGAAGAAACCTCAGGAAGTCATTCTGTGCAACTCCCCCTTCAAAGTGGGACCGGTTTAGATTAAGTTGCACACAGCCTCAAGAATTAATACACATGTGAGTGGGAATTAATAGACCTAAAAAATTCCAGGAATTGAGAATCCACTACAAATCCACTACTCTTTCAATAAATTATTGCCACCAATGATGATTTTGTTGTTGGTTTAGGTTTAGTTTTTTTCCCCAAAGACTCATTTTTATCCTGTATTTGACTAGATTTAGCATCCTCTGTTTTAACTCTGATTTCTTGTTTGGTTGCTGCCTGGCAGATGCTGTCATCACATAACCCTTAGAATCAGATTGAGCGTCATTAATTTGTTACTGTATTAAGTTTTTCATGTTCCAATTGCTTTTGCAACCCTGCTCTGAGCTTTCTCTCATTTATCAACACACAGATAACAAGAGCAACTGTCCAGTCTTGGGCAAGAGAGCTGGACAGAATTTTCATAGCTGCAGCATCAAATACAGAGCTAATGTATGCCTTTTTTACCTACAGTAAATTTTCCACTTTGTATTTCTGCAAGGATTACAACAGCAGTTTTGGAAATGGCATCATGATGGTAGTTCATGTCCAAGTTAGCTGTCTGCCACAAACCCCAACATCTCCTGCACAGGAAGGCCATGCACATGCTACAGGATTATTTCTAGGTATAGGACTGGCCACTTAGATATACTGATCCAGTGATTCCATTAATTTGTTTGTGACTTCCTTATGAAATTATTCAATTATACCAAGCAGTTCATTCATTACATTACTTACTATTTTTTTTTGTGTGGCATCTGCAAGATTGGCCAACAGAGATTTCATGGTTTTTTCAGACCATCTATAAAATCTTTTAATTATCTCAGCACCAGAAAAGGGTTTTTAGGGTCTCACTAAACAGCAGATCATTGATGATTCTCAATTTGCATCTATATTTCAAGAACTAATATTTGCTATTATTTTATTTAGTATGGGCAATATTGGAATTTTAATTTTTATCTATCCTTAATAAAATTGCCAGCAGGTATTAGATGAAATGTTTAACAGACCTTGAACTGTATTGCATTCATTAATTTGGTGGTCAGATGTAAATGTCAGCGTTGGGACTACGCATGTGACAGAACAGTTTCTCCACAAATTATCAGTGTGAACTTTCCTTTGAGACCCTGATTAGAAGGGAATTTTGTCCCTGGGAATTCTTCAGTTGCTCAGGACAGAGCAACTGAAAAATTTACAATGACATCCACAATTATTTTCCAGTTATGACTTTCCATATGGACTGCTTTCTTGAAAAAAATATTAAAAGCTGCACATTTTTGAAATACAGTGTGTTATTTCACTGCTTGTAAAGAATAATAATTTTTTTTTTTTTTTGAGTGTTTGCTTGACGTTTTCCTTAAAAGTTTATCTTAAGTGAAGGAAGGGAAATATTTACAATTGCCATAGAACAATGGCCTGGAACTAAGGAAGGGAAAGTTTAGGTTAGGCTGTAATAAGAAGTTCTCAACTCAAATAGCCTTAGACTCCAAAAGAAGTTTTTTGAGACAGCATCATGGAAGATTTCCCGTAACTGTGCAGGTGAGACACTCTGGAGAAATACTTTACAAAGAACACAGTGTGGTACGAGTTGAATGCTGGACAATATAATCCTTCTTTCTCGGTGATTGTATTAGTGACACAGAGGATATCTAAATTTGAAGCAAATTTTAAAATTCTACATACTTAAGAGACATACCCACCATATCACAGATCATGTTGAGAATGACAGCTCAGTGAAAAAATCCAGATCCAGTTTTTAATTTGTTATGTTTACAATTAAACAGGAACATTCAGGTGCTGGATTCTTGAAAATCTCACTGAAAATCAGTACAGCCCCTCGAGAGTGCCCTAAGGATACATTGGCCTTTAGAGCTGCCAGCACACCAAAGATCAAACAAAATTTGGGGGGAAATTAAGGTGAGACTTCCCGTGACTTTTTGAAAGAGACAAGAGGCAGTACGAGAGAAGTCAGGATCTTTTCTAATTCTCTCATCCTAGTTCTCTTTCTAATTCTCTGCACAAAACATCTAAGTGAGAAAAAGTTCAATTCACTTCAATATTTAATTCAATTCATCTGTTCAAAGATGTAAGGGAAGCTTATTTAACAGACTAACCAAGTTTCCTTTTAAACCAGAATTTAAACCTGCTCTGTGGCATGAAAGTCAGTTTCCCTAGATGTACCATATAAAGTAAGCTGGGAGCTGGATAGCACTTGTTCTGAAGCAAGTCCACGTTATGTAGTGAACATGCTGCAGATTTATGCTAGCAGAAAAGTGTTCAATCTGTTCTGCTCAATGATACCTGAAATTATTAATTTCAGTATTATGAGCATTCATTTCTTCTGTCCTGCTGCATTCATATTTAATAACTGCAGTTCTCTGACAGAGAAACATCTGTCTGACTTGAAGGGGAAAAAAATATGTTCAACAGATAACATTTAGGTATTAAGTTACTTTCTGATTTAAGAAGGGAAAGAGTGATGATATCTGGCCTGCTATCAGCACTGCCAAAAATACTTATTCCTTGAAGCTGCACTGTCTTCTCTGACTGTGACATATGTCCAGGACTGAAGAAAGAGTAGAACTTGTCCCCCTAGTGTACTGTTGTTGTAAAATATTTAGCTCTCTAATTTGCTGAAGTTTGTCTAAGGGTTCATTGTTACCTCTTGTCTATCCTCTGTATGTTTTTACTGCACTGAGCATAACTCCTGGTGAAGGACACTTCTCTTGGACATTTTTTTAATGACTCTAAGCTTCTGGGATGGAACATATTCCACCTGGTAACACAATTCTTACAGAATGAAAGATAATTACTAGATAATATTTTGCTTCTCTTTATCAAACCTTATAAGAGATATCTTGGCATTTATTCATGCTATTAACATTTGTATTTTTGTTGTAAAATTTTATTTTAAATCTATGTATATCCAACAATTTTCGTTATGTATTTCTGAATAACATTTCCTTTGCTTTGAAATATCCAGTCAAAAAAAGGTCAGATGAGATAAGCAATAATTATTGAAATAATAATTATTATTATTATTAGCCATTAATCAATATTTTCTTCTGGGAGATTGCTCTAAAGTTATTTACAGTCAGTATTAATCTCATATTACTATATATAGTATTGGAGATTTATTTTCTAAGTAATATTTATGCTAAATTATTATATTGTTCCCAGAGCATCAAAGACAATTGAGTTGTTTTATGCAAATGCACTGAACACAATGCTGAAAAATATTATTTAGTATTCACTGAAGGGCCTCACTAAGCCTTGAAGGGAGGCTGTGAGGAACATGTAAATGAATGAGTACAAAATCAGATGCAAATTTGGAAATTTACAATAGGATATTTAGCAAAAGAAGTTTGACTACAATGGCCACATGCAGAGTTAGTATTCCAGGAAATATTTAGCATTTATTCGGAATGTAGTCTGGGAGCTGCTGGGGTAGGGAACTGTGGAAGAATCTATGCTGAGGAACCGATCTTTACGGATCTAAAGGAAAGCTGGAAGGGTTTTGATGCCTTTCTGGGTGGGGCTGGTGTTTGGCCTAGGAAGGGGGAAGCAGGGGGAAAGAGGAGCATGTGCACAGTGTAATGCAGCCTCGTGGTGTCACAGCTAGGTCCTCACCCCTGCTAAGAGCCACCTCCGAGCACCCTGCTGCCCCAGGGCTGCCGGCCTGCACCTCACCCATGGCAGCCTTTTCCTCTAAAGTTGGAATAAAAAGGTCTTTCAACAGGTCTCTCACACACCCAAGAAGTCCATCCACTAAGCTCAGGTATAAATGGGCTGGGCAATCATCACTTTCATGTATATTTTGAAAAAATTTTTGGATGGATTTCGGACGGGACTGCTCTTGACCAGCTCACCCTTGGAGCACCCTCTGACTGGCTCTCCAGCAAGGAGGTTGAAGAACACCTCGCTGGCAAATCCCAGCAAGTTGTAGTCATATGTTAAACAGGAGATTTTCACGACTTCCATGCCCAAGAGGTCAAAGATACTTCTAGAAATTTCTTCTGAAAGTCTGAGTGGCCTATAGACTTTGCAATCTTCCACGTGCCATAGTAAATTGGAATTCTGTGGTTTGCCATTCAGGCATCTACAATCCATTGTAGTTTCATAGCAGTGTTTCTTTATTCAAGAACATCTTATGACAAATATTAAAAATATCTAAATAAACTGGACACTTTCAGGATACACTCTGTGTATTTGGAGCATTGGCATGTGCAAAAATCTGTGTATGTAGCACTTGATATTATGGCATATAAGAGATATTTTTATCTAGGTCAGAGTTATAGAAGGCTTATAAAATAAACTGCTAGAAAATTCCTAATGCTATTTATGCTTGTTTCTCAAGATTAATTTGTTCAGATTAAAGTGCAATTTATTCCCAGTTATTTATTTGTAGAAATAGGATATGAGCTCAGTTGTTTAGAGGATGGTGTTAATAAACCAAGGTTTATTAACCTTTATAAACCAGGTTGTAGGTTCTATCTGTGTATGGGCCATTCACCCTAGAGTTGGATTTTGTGATCCTCATGGGTCCCTCCCAGCTCAGAATATGCTGTGAAATTCTGTGAAAATCCTGTGAAAATGCTGTGTCCCTCCCCAGAAGGTGAGAAGATTTGGATTTATATCTCACAGCAACTCATTCTACCTGCTTGTCTCTGTTAGATTGCAAATGGGAATTCCAACCACCTCAAATTGTTGCTAGAAGAATAGTTTGCCTTAAAACTCTTTCAAATGTGCTTGTGCTATGTACCATTTCTACAAGCAAATTTCCCCAAGCCACCTGAAATTCCTGTCTTCACACACAGAGAACAGCACGTGAAGGAATTGGCAGAGTCACCTTCAGGACAGAAGGTGCCTGCTTGTTTTCCCCTCTAAGCTCACCCTAGGTGGCACAGCTCAGCACAGTGTGTGTGTGTGTACAGACTCTGAGCTCTGAGCACACGGATGTGCTTCACACCAGCTCCCATGGAACCCCAAGCAATCTGTCTGGCAGAAGGTTTTCCAGTGAAGAATCAAATCCATCACATAAGAGGAGGACATTTTCTAAACTGAGGTTACATTTCAGCAAACAAGGCTGTTAGCCTTGCCTTCAAGGTTGTGCCCTTATTTTTCAGCCTAGTGATAGGGATTGTTTGATTTAGAAGAAATTCTGCATGCCAACTCTGCAGAGAAGGATAACTAAAATTTTCTAGTTAGGGTTGTTACCTAACAATCTTTTGCATCAAATGGTGCTGAACTGTCTGCTCTGATACTGTGCCAAATCCTTGGCTGTTATAAATCATTCTTATCAAATTCATCTCTTTTTTGTCATCTGAAGGTCTGACTCTTCTGACTTAAGCTCTCCTCCTATTTAATGTTAAAAAAATATCTCTCAAAGCTGTACAGCCCAAATTTGTGTCTTTTGAAAACAAAGCTGATAAACTCTCCTAGTCAGAGCAACAAGGCAATGGCTGGAAAAGAAAGACAAGCATTTTTAAAGAATTAATAAATGCAACCTATGGTAGCTGGTTTACAGGCTTTTCTCTTAACCAGTTTCATGAGTATCTGGACAAAATCTTGTTAACCTGAGCATGGTATGGATCATATCAGGAGAGACTGAGCAACAAACTCCTTAGAGAATTCTCCTTCTCAGCTGGTGTTTGTGGCTAAACTGAAATGAATGCGACGCAGAAGTGTAACACAAAGAGTAACTGTGTGAAAATAGAGAAGCATGTGTGACAGATTGCACACAACCCAGTAAAAACCACACAGATTGAATTCGATTTTTAGTCACCTCTCTGTGAATCTGCTGAACCCACTAGGGTTGCCTGGGGATAAGTGAAATACAAACCTGATCCATTTGGTTTGCTACAGCCTCTGGCAGTTTAAAAGTAATTTCAACCAAATCAGAACAGCAGTAATTTATCCTTAGCCGGCACAGATGCAAGAGATGACTCAAGAAGAAATGAACCAGTTTTGGAGCAAGAAGATACCTCTGGCTGGTTTTGAATTCCAAAACAAAAAGGAATGTAATTTGCTCCCCACTTCGTAGCAGCTGAGGGCTGTTTTCCATGTGAAAACAGTAGCTGTAAAAGGGACATCTTGCTACATTATGAATTTCCTTTCTTTGCTACAGCAGTCACTGATATGGCTCTTAAAGTGGAAATTCAAGTTCCAGTTTCTTCTACTCTTCTGTTGGAGCCTCAGAGCAGCCTTGGTGCCTATTAATTGGTCATAGAATTCCTTTGACTGCGAAACAGGTTCTGCTCTGAAGGAGCAACTTGGACAAACACTGAATTGTACCCTTGCACACCCTGGGCCTCTGCTCTCTGTGGCCCCGTGACAGAAACACAAAAGGACCAGAGGAAGAAGCCAAAAGGGCCTGGACAGGGCCTGAGGAATTCTTTCAGCTAGATCTCCTAGCTCCCACACTTCATTTGCTTCTAATCAGCAAACACACTTTCACATACTGATGACAGCATATTAGAAATTAAGCAATCTGGAATCATTGCTGGGTTTAGACCAAAATGGTTGCTGTGGATGTATCAAGAAAAACTGCTGAACTACTGCCAGCTCATGTGCTGAGTTTGTCTGCCTGGCCAGCAGACATGTGCAGAGAAAGGAACTTTTTATTGCTTATTAAGAAGGTGAGAGCACTGCTACTGGGGCATGAAGGCCAGAGGACAGAAACAAGGAGAGATTTGAAATGCAGCTGATGAGCTTTAAGAACAGAAATGGTTGCCTGAAAGTAGCTCAATGGACAAGTTGATCTATTGTTTCAAGTGAGGGAAAGTACTGTTCAGACAGGATCCAGAAATATTTCTTCCTGTTTTCTAGGGGAAGCACAATAGTTGCTTTAGTTCTCAGTTTAGAAGAAATCGCTAATTCTTTGGAAGAAGCGTATGATGTATGCTAGAAACCAGAGTGAAAGGGCAGTACCTGATATCCCTCCCACTTGTGTTATCACAGTCTGTAACGTGAAATTGCATATTACAGAGATGAACAAAGGGTTAGAGCTTAGAAAGAGAAGCTGAAAGATTTTTAGAAGGCAGCAATCAACTAATTTGAGGCTTTCTATTTGCTTTTGAATCTATGAAAAGGAAACGCAAATTTCTTCTCCAGGTTTGTTATGATATCCATTTAGGTTTGGATCCATTTCTCTGACTTTTGGAGTATCCATAAGGTACCTATGGATATTCCAGCTCATTGGCTTCAGATTCTGTCCATATTAAATGACTGATAATTTTCAAAGGTGATTTTGGCTTGAGGGTGGCTGACTAATTTATGGTGCCTTTCCCTCCACTGATCAGAAAACAGACTGAGGAAAAAAGTATCTTTAGTAGTGGGCCACTCAAATAAGCACTTACAGCTAAGTGGAATGAATCCAGGCCGACAGGATTTTGTTTTACCACTTAGCCTATCTCCCCCACACTTCTTTTCTGTACACAGCTCCCGTTGGAAAGTAAACTAAACTAAAGATACATGTTTTAGGAGGGCCAGACTTAAATTTCACTGCCAATTTATCTAAGTGTAGCTTTTGGTTTTATCAGTGTCCCTTCAGGCAGTGATACTTAAACTGAAGATTCACATTTTTAACAGGATACTCAGAATTTGTGCACACTTTTTAATAAACAAAACCTATACATGTAAATCATACATTTATATAATTTAGGTATATATATTTAGGTAACTAAATTTCAACAATCTATTGAAACTTAGATCTGTCCAAGGTGCATATGTAAATCTGAGTCCCCCTTATAAGCCATATAACTTGTTCCAATAAATATTTATTACAAAATATCTGTAAAAGAAATTTTGAAGTGGATTATGTCCACTTAATAGCCTTAGAGCAATTTTTTTTCTGAGTGCATGCCTAATTAATGTAACAGGTTTCAATAATTCCTCCTGTTTGGCCCAGGAAGATAGAGCATGCATTGATGAGTGGAACATAAAAAGTAAATCATGGTTCTCCCATTCTGCTCCCTAGTGTCTCATAAAATTTCTGTCATGTGAAGCAAATGCCTTCAAAATACATTACACTTGTAGAGTTGAACTGCATAAATTAAGTTTTCACAATTCAATTTTCATAAAAAAGGGGTCAAGAAGGAGATGTCATTGCATGCTGGTCAGTGGAGATCTTGAGCTTTACTGTATTTTTACATAGTAAAACTATTTAGTTTTGTAAAACAGCCTGATCCATCTCTGATCATTTGACTTCCTGCATCTTCTGAATTTGAGGTAGGGAGGAAGGCAAAGGTAGAAGCTCACATTTAAATGTTATCAGGTTTGAATGAAGGCAGATTTTAATTCAACCACAGCCTTTCACCTTGGCTTAATAGATGGAAACCAAACTCTCTCCACCCTTCAGTTCTCCCCTATATGGATATTCAAAACACTTCATTTTCCAGAAGTCGTCTAATCTGAATTTACAGGTCTTGACTTGTCTTAATTGAAAATAGGGGGACATCTGGATGCAAAATAATGAAAATTAGTAGTTTTAGTATCATTCTCACTCTCAATTATTAGCTGATATTTGGCTCTCTCTTTCTTGTCTGCATCAGTCCCACACACCTGAGTGAGTGACACATTCCACAATGCCAGGAAAATACAGCAGTTTGATATACATCATAGCCTCAGATTCCTGTTTATCATTACTCTACACTAGGTCCTTAGCAAATAAAAAGGAAAACATCCTGTCTTGAAGAGTTTTGCAACATAAAAACATCAGGAAGAGTCCAAGAGCAGATGGCAGAGGACGCGGAGTACAAAGAAGGAAATCAGGATTCTAGTGCAGGCTGCAAATTCAGGGTCAGGCTGGACAGGGTTCTCAGCAATCTAAATTGATTGCTGACAATTGATCTAATTTAGCAATCTGATCCAGCTAAAGATGTTTCAGGGGGGCTGGACTAGATGGCCCTGTAGGTCCCTTCCCAAACCAGACTGTTCTGTGATTCTGTGCCCTCGTGAACCTCTTTGCACGAGCACAGAGCGGGGCACCGCAGCCACGGTAGGAAAGAGAAGCAGGGGGAAGAGGTAAAAGCAAGCTCAGCCTTAGGCTGACCTCGGCTGAGCAAAGCACATTCCTGGGGATCACGCAGCAGGACTGGCGAAAAGCTCTTTAAAGTTCCATGCATTTTTCAGCTGTTTTTTTTCCTAGCGGTGTGACGCACTTTGAAAAGCACCTGTCATCAGTGGGAGCACTTTTTTCCTCATTGCAAGTGCACAAAACAGAAGATTTCTTTGTTAGAGAGGGGCTCTGTTGAGAAGAGAAAACAAATCGGAGTCAAGGGATGCAGTCCAAACCAAAGGTTCCCATCCCTTTGCTCACCATCTGTGTAGGCAAAGATAGCAAAGGCTTCCTTGCCATTGAATAATGAAAACTTGGGGACTTCCTTGACGTCATTGTGAAGGGTGGGTGGTCTGTGTGAGACGGCTGGCAGCATGCCAGTGATCAAACACGTTAGAAGATCTTCGGTGGCAAACGATAAAAGATAGCTCATGAAGAAATTGTGCGAGCCTTTAAACAAACATGTACAGCTCTTAATTTTTTAAAAGAATATTTCGTACAAATTTACTACTTTTCTAATAAATGAACTCCCACATGCCAATCTGTAAAGATGTGCAGAAAATGTTTTAAACACCAAACAGGCATCCAGAGAGTAAGATCTAGAACGTCATACAGATAGGTATAAAAAAAATTGGTTTCTGAGTTTCCTTGAGCTATCAAAGCTGCTAAAACAACAATGATGGAAATGCTGGAAGAATTGCAGCTGTCTTCCTGTTCCAATTCGAGGCACAAATTCTGTGAGGAAGAATGATATTTTATAAATCATTTCCTGCCTCTCTGCAAAAACAATGCAAGTACTTGGAAGTTCAATATTTCCTAAAGCCTGAAGTGACCTCTGAGAATGAGTTTAGAAAATGACTTTTTTTTTATGCTAGTGAGCACCAGGATGACATTGAATGTAAAATCAACAAATACTAACTGAGACATCTTTTCAGGGTTATCACGGTTACCTGGCATCTGATTCAGTGTTTCTAGAAGTCAGGATAAGAGTTTTCCATAATGTGGGAGTTAGATTATTCCGTTAGGTTCATTTGCTGACAGTCTCCTTTCTTTACTTTTGTGCCGCTCAGTCCTAAATCAGTCCTCGTGCACACTAACAGTGTCAAGATATATAGTTATCCTTTCTCTTCCTTCAATTGCCTTAAGATTTCACCTGATGAAAACAGGGAGATTAGGCAAAAAATGGACACAGAGAAAATGTACAAATGGTAGGGAGGAAGCGAGAGTGAGATTCCTGTGGTCCGGCCATTTTCTTCACAAAAGGAACCCACCAATTAATGAAATATTTCTTGCAGGGATCCATCATCTTTGGTGTTAACTTGACCAAGGAATGAGCCTAGATCTACAGCCTTTCCCCGTGGAGGAAGTTCAAGGCTATAGGTTAGGTTATTCTTACAGGTGAAAGCTGGCAGGTCCGTTCTCCACAGCTTGATGATGTGTTCAGAAACACCATGTGTTGCAGTAGAGTCCAAAAGACAACAGAATGTGATATAGACATTCTCGGTGAAAAGCTATTTATTAACAAAAATCCTCTATTTTTATAACTCAGATTGCTAGAAGGCATGACACACTGGACACAGGTATTGGTCACAACATGAACACCTCTCTCACAGCATTGGTCAATTACAGAGAAACTTGTTAGGGTGACAAGACTGAAAAACACTTTCAGTGAGATAGAAGGTTCCCAAAACATTTCAAATTTACAACAGCTTTCTTCAGCTTCCCATGCTTTGGATGTGAGAAGGTATACTCCTCCAACTCTCACAGCTTCTGCTCTGGCTGTGGTAAAATTGCACCACCAGAGCAGAAAGCTGAGAAATTTCCCTTTACAGGGTCCACAACCATGAGGAACCAGCTGCTCCTTGAGGAACTCTGTGAAATGGCTCAGAGGTTTTATTGGTAGAGACTAAATAATTCAACAATAAAGGAGAATCAGTTCTGACCTCAGCATAGGAAATGCAGATGTTTATTGGCAGAGTTTACAAACATACATACATAGGTATGTCCTGAAAGTAACAAATGAGGCAGAATGGATATTAATAAGGTTACCATGGAGTGATTCTGAGCATCTTGTGAGCATACTAAGGGTGGTTTCCAAAACCAGTGCAAGTTACTTCCAGCAGCCTGTATCAGCACTAGTAACTTGTATGCATTTGCAGCTCTCTTTGATGTCAGCTTGTAAGCAGAGATATCCTAGTCATCCTTTTTCACTGCTCACCTGAAGCTGATCTGAATGTGAGTGTTGTGGCAATTACAGGACACTCTTGATGCTCTCAGAACCATTTGCAAATCAGCCTTCGGATCAGAGCAGATCAAAGCAGCCTAAAGCCACCCCTGAGCACATTGCTGTGATTTGTGACCACACACAGTTCGTTCCTCAGTCTCCTTGAGGCCCAAATTCATATCATATAAGTATAATACCATCTCATATTAAGCAATATTATCTTCACCTTCCCAGCTCTTCAAATTATTTGCTTGTTTAAAGGTCAGGTCTTGAGCAGAAGACATTACTGTCTAATACTCTGAGTTTTCTGAAATTATAGCAACTACAGCTAAAATCCTGCACTGAAAAATGCCGGGCACAAGTGGATTTCAGGAGGAAGAAGATGTAAAGATGCATGAAGAAACAGATAGGAGTCAAATAATTTTCCTTAAATAGTAACGAATACCTCAGATATCGGCATCTTTACAGGAATGTGACAGGTTACAATCCAAGTACCATTCTAAATTGTTTGTGGTGTACAGAAAAAATATTTAAAACACAGCTTAGAAACGTACAGTTCAAAGATGCAGAATGATTTGTAAATCCCTTGGCATTTTTTTTTTATTCATCCCAACATCACAGCCTCCTGTTTCAGAACTAAAAATCCTACTCTTCATCTTTCAGTGACAAAGAGTGTCACTGAAAAAGTCATAATTCACCATGCCCTAGGATTTATCATTTTTACTGTTTTTGACAGGCTTAATGGAAGAAAAAATGGAGAAGAAGGCATTTATGCTCTATCAGGCCACAACCTACTTTCCAAGAACTGCTGTGAGACATACATCTCTCCTGACATCACTGCTGTATTTATCCTAACAATAAAACAAAATAGCAGTGCAATAATATTTCATACCTCTGTGGTGCCATTTAGATGTTGAGACCAAATGCTTTGCAGTTAGACAGTACTTGCAATACCAGCAGCTTAAAATAATGAAAAACATGGATTTAGTATTGGCAGTGCAAAGAGGTCATGTGTTGGGTGCAAATAGTGATTTATTTGCACTTTGAAACAGCTGGAATGGCAGAACACTTATTTTCACCAGAAGATATCAGAGGATAGAGTGACTCACTTTGGATAGAAGAGCAGAAGATGATCCTGAAAAAGCTAAAAACCATGTATGGACAAATGTTACTGTGGTTTCTGCTGGAAAAAAAACCCCAAACCTCTAGGCCTCAAGCAGTTTTTAAAAAGTGAAAGCTTCATTTCTTGTTGGAGGTATGAAATTATACATGCATATAGTAGAACTGACAGAAAAAAGGTATTTTATAAATAAACATCAACAAAAAGAAGATGGGAGAAGGAAAACAGCATTATCTCTACTCCACATTTAAAGGACTGGAGAGATTAGGGACCTTACCCAACAAACTAAACCCTAGATTCCAGCCAACAGTCTTGAATGAACAACATTCTATTTCCTTGTCTCTATTAATGTTATTGGAGACCAAATTGTCTTTGATGTACCACCAAGAAACTCAGAAACTGGTTTTTCCACATGGGAATTGATAGGTCTGCAGCATTGCATCTTCTGAGCTCCAAGACCAAAGGAAAGAGGTTAAAAAGTTTGTCCTAGACCACATAGCAGACCCATGAAACTGTGGCATTACAATTACTGATGTCCTGAACTAATTATGAGCCCTTAGGACACACATCATGTCATGTCCAGGCCTGTTCCTGCATCAGGGTAGTGAACAGCACATGTAACTCAGATGGTCACAGAGTGCAATTCATCATCTGATAAAAGAACAGACAGCATTAAAATAGAGAAAATACTAAAACAAACAGATTGAAAAGTAAATGAGACTGAAAACCAGCAAGTGTTATATACATAAAAATAAACAGGTAAATTTTCCAATTTCTTACTCGAAATGCTTTCTGAAAATCTTAGAGAACTTAATCCTGTCAAAAGCATCTGCTTTGCACATGAAATTGAACACCATTTTGAATGGTAGTATTATTCCTTAAAGTTTCAAGACTTTCTAGTAACCCTCACACTGCTTTCTGCCTGTTCTTCATTTTTCCTTGTATCCCAGAGTGAGTGATCCCGTGCAGGGAGCTAAACCTTGTAAAGATGATGACTGCAGTGCACAGGTGCCCTTCAGCAAACCTGTAAGGATAAATTATGCTTTTCTGTTGAATGAACACTACAAAAGTAAAAGACACCAACAGAACAAACACAGCAAACACAAACAGAAACTCAGTGGACTACAAACCAACTCAAAATATTCCCTCAAGTATGAAACACCAGAGAGAAAAACAGGAAACTGTACAATCAAATTTGGGGACTTGGACTGGGGCTGGAATGGGGCTCAGTGCAGTTAAAAGAAAGATTGTCTCATGTCTCACTGAGGAAAACACTCTTTGCAAATAAAAACACTTGAATATATCATCCAATTTTCCTTGTAGCTGGAAAAGGTTACAGGACTCTGCTAAATATTTGGGGCAGAAAGCATAAAACGAAGCAGAAAGATAAAATTCCTTTACTGCAAATGGGCTGAGGCAGGAGGGGAGGAGAGTGTGCCCATGGTTTTAATGTTCACTGCAATGAGGAAATGCAGAGCAGGCACTTTTTCACTCATGATCAGACCAGCAGCTTCTCTTCCAGCAGGCTTTTAAGCCTGGCCCACAGGGCCTAGCCTGGGTAAAACAGCAAAGCACCCAGGTAGAGACTAGTCATTCCTCTAGAAAAGCCACAATGAAATGGGAATAAGTACTTTCAGATTTCTTGTGAGCTGCATTTTTAAAAACCAGTTTGCATAGCAAGCTAACTTTAGCAGAAATCTCCAAGCTTTAATGTACATTAAGCACAATAATAATTTTAAATACGATTATGCATACTTGTATTAATTCTTATAGGTGGTATAGGCTTTTGTAATTCTATCAAAATTATATTGTGTATCAAAGGTTAGATGATATTCAGGCACACTTAAGAGACATGGAGTCCAGAAGGGAAATTCAAATTCACAGCAAAGTTGTAAAGATTGAATCCAATTTTAATTTTTTCACTCTGCTAAATCTGAACCTTCTGATTACTCACAAGTCTGACATGACTCAAGTCAGGCTCAACTTAATACTTGGAAATTCCCAGTGTTTTTTTGTTTTTTTTTTTAGTTGAAGAATATTTACCACACAGAACTAAATATTACAAGCTTTCTAAAGTGTATACATTGCTCCAGCTTTTTGGGAGGATCTGAAGTCTCTGAACAATTTCTGATTTCTTGGTAATATATGGTCCATATTAGCATATATATGGTAATATATGGTCTCTGTTCTCTGTTCACTGCTATGATGAAAGGAAGTTTGAGTAGACCTTGGGCAAGATGGCTGTTCTGTGCTTTTTGACATCTGAAAATGAAAAACCACTATGAGTTAAGTTGCAGTTAATCAGCTCTAAACCAGTATTAACCTGTATGACATCTTTGAACACAATTTCAATTTCCCAGTGTTATATAATTTGGATTATTCTGTAAATTTAAATACAAGTACTGCAATAGGAGAAAAAATGTTTGGGTGTGTGTCAAGTCCTGATCTCACCTACTGGTGAGGCAAACCCAGCATCTTACAAGAAAAAGTCCTAGCCACTTCTCTGTCCTGATCAAAGGCTGGGCTGAAAACTCAGTTCCATTGAAAAAACTGGGAGTTCTGCCATTCATAGTATGGATTTGGCTTCCACCCTGGCTCTTTATTTGTAATCTTTAATCTCACAATGAAGAGTGGAATGTAGCTGAAAAGATAGGTTTAAATAGACAAAATGCTAAATGCTCATCACTTTCACAAACTATGTTCATTCTTGAATAGCTGCCACGAGGAAACACGAACACCTATGCTTTCAAAATAAACTAAGAAGAGTGCTTGGGTAACCAGCCTGACCTCAAGCTTGGGTAGCACTCCCTCACAAAATGTCTGATCTTTCATGGCATTGGTGTATCATACAGCAATATTTTCATAGGGAATATGATCACTGTTTTTGAAAGAGGTTAGATTTCTCACCTACATACCTAAATTAACAACTCGTCCAATATGACATGCAGCCACTGAAAAAATACTCATGGATGTTATTGTAGATGCCTAAAACACTTGGATGTCAAATACAAAGCTTCTTTAGTAGATGAAGCTCTAAAATCCCAGTTTGGCTCTTTTTAAGGGATTAATTCTGTTCAGTATGTCTGAAACCCTATGCATGCTACACAGAAAGCTTAACTGAGATACAGGTAAAAGATATGAACTCCAGAAACAATTAGCAGTTGTTTATGTCTTGCTCTGGGCAGAATGGCAGAGGCAGCACTCAGGTTTCCCAAGCCAACTGATAACACAACCTTCCCATGGCAGTTCTAAGGCTGAAGATACGTCAGCGTGGAATCTCTGAGGTCACTTCTCTCCTTTGTTTTTCTTCTTTTTGGCCCTCTCCTAAATTCAAAATTGTTTTAAAGCTAACAGGATTTACAATCATGTAAATAAAGGGCATTATATTAGCTTGCATATCAGATATGCTTGTTTATTCTGTCCAAGGAAGAGCATTTTCATGACATCAGAGGCGAAGCAAAGGAAGCCATTCCAACTAATTAATCTCAGTATTGTTTATAAAGAAATATAGGCAACTGATCTGTATAATTGTTCTAAGGAGTCACAGTTTGCACAGTATGTTTAAACAACGTATGACTATTAAGGGCAGCCTTGAGGATGGATTTTTAATTCATCTGTACAAGGTACTTTTCAGAATTTTTCAGCAGTGTGAGAATGGTGTCATAATGGTGGAAATACAGAAAATTTTCAGACTTGTCTGTAATGAAAGCCCAGGTAAGTTTGTGGAAGGAATGACAAACCTTGTCTAACACCCAGTAATTTGTGAACTGCATAGCAGAGAGTTAACAACAGGCATGAGGATTAAAATGATTAAGAAATCAGTTTTCCACTAATATTATAAAATTTTGTGCAGAGACAGTAGAACTTAAATAATAATTCTGAAATATGGTTCTCATTTCTTCTACGTGATTCTCACCTGAATATTCACAACTTCTGAAGGGATTTCTTGAAACTGCAATACATTGTAAGTATACAACCACTGAAAGCATCACTGTGGTTAAAAGATGAGCTAAATATGGAATTAAATGATGTCACACAATGCTTCACGAACAGCAAGTGCTCAATTTTGCCTTTTTGCTGTGTGAGATTGAGCCTTATGGTGATTGGGGAGCAGGTTATTTAAATTAAAATTAATTTAACCAGCATTCTAAGAAATTTTATGTCTAAGTTTTTTCATCTTTTTTTAACAAATATATTTAGTAATACTTCATACTTTACTTTAAATGTCATTGAGAACTTTAGGGGAAACTGAGCTATAAACAGAGCAAATTAATACCAGTTAATACCATTACCATTGCAATTTTTTCCTCCTCCTGTATTTCCTCAAATAATCACTGCATCTTTTCTCTAGCTTGCTTTCTGCCCATACATATGAATTGGTGACTTACCAGTGATGTGCACTGGGTAGTTAGTATTTAGGTAAATTCATGTTTTATGTAGTGTTCATGATGCTACTGAACACAGCACTAAAGTCTAAATAGGCTGGGAAACTATGGTATGGGAAGGATGTCTGTTTGTTCTCTACTGCCTTGCTTGCTGTTTTGCAGGCACAAGTCCTGTAATGATGTTTTTCCACTTAATAATTAAAAATTATATGTGTTTTCATGCCTCCATTCAGTCATCTTCAAATCACTTTCCATTTCCCTTTACCTGACTTCCCTGCAGCAGCTCACTGGGTGTCCTCAGCCTCCCAAATTCCTTCACCAAAACAGCTGTCACTGCCCTGTGGGAAGAGAGGGAATGTGTCTGAGAGAGGTGATTTCTTTCACCAGGAACTAGGAAAGAGCATACTTCTTTTCAATTCCAAAGGCAACTTTGAATTTTTTTCATAGTGTTTGAAATACACTAAAAACAGTTCAGAAGAATTGCTAATTTAACTTTGCTAATCAGCAGCTGCCAGTGTGTGAAACAGCACCGCTCACTGACTTCAGGACCCCAACAAACAGAAGCACACATCAAGAATCTCTGCTGATACACTAAATTAATCCACTTGCAGGGCTTTCCAGTCGAGCTTAAGGGGGACAGTACTTCCCAAGTGTCCACTGGCTTCTAAGGTTAAAGTCTAGCCTTGAACAGCACGCACAGGGCAGCTGAAGGGGTGACCTTCCTCCTCACACTGACAGTCCAGCCCCAGCGTCCCACTTCCACCCCTAACACCTTCCAGCCCTCGCTCTTTGCTGCCTCCTCCCCTGCACTCCTCTTGCTCTTCCCGCACGCCCTGAGGGGACAGGGCAGTGTTTGCTGTCTCCCAAACCACTGGCAGTAAGGGGAGGTGACAGACATTTTGTGTATAAGATGGTCCACAAGTTGAAAGCCTTCCCCGGGGTGTCCACGAAAATTACTAAATCCACAGAGGACTAGTAAATTCTGCAAATGCTGGCTGTGCTGTGACTTTTCAGGGAATTTCTTTCAGCTGCCAGCTGAGCTAGGTCAGAAACCTGCTCTCAGTGACCTGTGGCCAGCGCAGAACCACCAGACCTGTCACCCAGCCAGTCTGTCCTTGCAAAACCTGCTGGGGATAAGGAGTGGGGATGACAGTGGAATTCCTGTGTTTACATAGGAGCTATTTAATCAAAATAAAGTTTTGCTGTCATACCTTCCTGTTTTCAGAAGTTATCCAGCTGTGAGCTTCCTAATCAAAAGAGATGTGGCAGCATGCCATGGAACAGCCTCCCTTCCAGCATGCAGCCCAAAGTATTTCCAAACCCCAGACTGTGCCTGGAAACACATGCTTTGGGTGAAAATTTGACTTTTACTCTATGTGCATCAGAACATACGTTTATTTAAAAGAAAACACAGAAATAGCAGGCACTGAGACCCACAGGCCACTTTGGAGAAAACCCCAACATGGAGTGAAGCCAACCAAAAAACCCAAGGCTTCACTTGGTTTTCAACAGACAGATATCTGTCCACGAGGGCCATATCTCACCAAGTGACACAGTCTAATCATCATGTATTTAAATTAAGGTCTGAATTTGCTTTACAGCACACTATAAATTCAAAGGCCTCATACACAGGGTATTATAAATCTCTGCTTTACTGTTTGCAGTAAAAATGAGGTAACAGATCCTCTGGGTCCCTTGTTTTGTGGCATGAGTGTTCCTAGTCCTTTCATGCTTCACCCAGGGGCAACAGGAAGCAAAATTCCAAGTACACTGGAAATCTGACTGCCTGGCATTACTTTGGAAAGGAAATTTTGTTCCTACAGATTTTAGTTTGGGATTATTAATATATAGCAATTAATACAAGGTCCAGGGGTTCCTGTGAGAAATCTAAAGACATATTTTACTATTTTCAAGGATCCAAGTGTAATATTTCTGACTAGGAGCTAAATGGAGGTTTCTTAGCAGCATGGTATTGTTTTCTTTCTGCATGCTAGGTGAGTGAGGTGCTCCTGACTTGAGGAAGAGGAATGGTGAGAGGGAAGAAGGCAGAAGGTTTGAAGCTCTCTACACGAGTGGAGAGGATACAGGGTAGCTGTCTTGGCTTAGGTGCAGAGGTTCCCCCAGCCACAGCTGCTGTCCCATGAGCTCTGGAACTCACCTCTGGCAGGAGGGATGCTCAAAGGCTCCTGCAGAATGAATATGTAAACTGTGGGGTCATGGTCATTTGTTCATCCACTGCCTTGATTAACTCCAGATGATGCCAGGGTAGTCCCAAATTCAGCAATCTATACTTGAAAGTCAAGCTCTCTTCCTCAATTAGGGTATTTTCACAAAAATTTTGCAATAAAATGGAATAAGCTGTAGTTTCTAAAAGTATATCAGCTCACTGAATTCACTGGTACTTCTGTTTTAAAGCTCCTGTAAGTCAGACAGTCACCTCACTGCCTGGTGTTATCCAGGGGTTGAGGCTCATAGGAATCCCATCCTTGACATCTGTGAATCTACAACTCAACTCACCATTTGTTATAATTAAATGCCATGCAGGTGTGGTTTTGACTTAATCTCAGGTAACATCTCTAGATACTACAGAGATTTGGTGTGTATGTGAAACTGCAGCTGAGCTGAGTCACAGGCACGGTGCTGAGACTGGAAATCACTTAATCCCTCCTGCCTTGCATTCAGCATGAGTCTTGTATTCCCATGGTGCACATCCCAAAAGTCAGCTCAACGTGATTTCTCTTAAGCAAATTTCAGGCTGCAAAATTTCCACCCATGTCAACTACATACGAGACTCAATTCAAAACCCTTTTGTGAAATGCTTTATTTTGTATAGATGCAAACTGAAACTAGAAGAAGTGGTCATGTGAAATCTTTTACCAAATCACCAAGATGTACTTAGTCTGAAGCTGAGCACGATCTTTTTTTCAAAAACCAGCTTGACTTTGATATTGAGATCATATCTGGGAATTGTTGCCACCTTACGCATGAAAATGTTTTCCTCATAGCTAAAGATGAACAGTGTGTGCTTTTCCACTTTCTTTCCTGGTGCATATATGGACTTTTACATTTGCCAGACTGGGCAGATCTAAGAGTGATTTTTGGGGCCTTGTTACACTGCCTTTGTGTTGTAACAAATCTCCGTAACAGAGGTTGTGGGTTATTGTTGCAAGAGACATCACTGGTGTCAAATCTGTGTATGAGCTGGTCTAACTCATTTTATCCCTGTAGTTGTTTTTGCCCTTGAAGAAAATTAACCTAGACATGAATGAGCTGCTTCTTGAAAAATGTTTTTTAAAAAATGGACCTCGTCTGGACCCACCAAAGCTAAGACTACCTACATTTGCTGTCTGTCACATCTCCCCACAGTTAACTTACATTGAACACCAACAGCACAACAGTTTTCAAAAATTAAAATCATATTTTTAAATCTAAAAATAGAGAGAAACAGAATCTTAGGTGATGACCTAAGCCTTACCTCCTACTCTAACTGTATCAAGATATAGTCTGTGTTATTTATAGGAGTTTTTTAAGTACAGAGACTAAGAAATATTTCTTCTTTCCATGTTAATGAGGAGTCTGTATCTCCTCTGGAAGCTAGAGTGAAATCAAACAGAAAGACTGGCACAGTCAACTGAACAATCAATTACTTGCACAGGGCTATATGCAAATATCTAGAATTGATTTTTTCACAGCTGATTGTTTAGCATAATTGCATGCATTTTCAAAACCTATGAACCTGAGGTCCAGTTTGTGCAGTGTTTACACATGTAAATTGGACAAGTGATGTCATATTAAATGCTAAGAGAAATTTTTGCCTTTTTCACTTTGACAGTGGGAACTTTCTGTCAGTATCCGTGGGCATGCCCTCATCAGACTGTTTGCCACGTTACACTTTCTGCAGTTTTTCTTTGAGAATTTACTTGCCAGTCGGTGTGACCTTTCCTGACTACACTGAGAAGGGTTCCAGTTCCTTGTGCCTCGCTGACTATCATTTGCTGACTGATCTTTGCAGTATGTATCTGTTTTCCAGAGCTTTCCCATTCAGTGCTGTCTTCCTGGCTGGTACTCTGTGCATCCCAATGATTCTTCTGCTCTTCTGTGCGTGGCTGTTCCATCAACCAGGACTGTGGAGGACAATGATAAAGATACTAACGAGGTATGGCCTAGTTATTACTGATAAGCAGCTCCTCCTTGAAAGACAGGACATCTTGTTGACACAGTGACTCTCCCAAATGTTTAGGACACCCGCATAGAAATCTGAGGAGGATGAGTGAATCTTTAACCTTCTGAAGAACCAGAGGGATGCTGTCTTTCAGTGCACAAGACAGACAGCAGGGCAGATCTGTACAGCAATGACATCTAAGCAGGCATTTGCCTTCCAGCAAGATTTTGGAGGAGTTTACTTTGTTCATCATTTTTGCACATCTCTTTAATACTCCCTGCATTGTGAAAAGTCTCTTCTAACAACCTTATATCCAAAAATTAATACCCAACACTGTAAGGGCTGCCTGCAGACATGCAGGTGTAATTACTGACCTGTCCCCATGCAATCCACTCTCCCCTTGCCTCACACTCAAGGCTGGTGGCTGCTTCATGGTTTAAGTGCTAAATGTGTCCCACTGCACATTGTAGAGCCAGATGCTGTTGCCCATTGGTCCAGACCATTACTTAACACAACTACTAGCAGTATGTGGTTCATGGTAGGAAGATTCATAATCTGGCCTGGAGAAAATTCAGCCTAAGCAAGGAAACATTAACACACCAAGACAGGGCCTTTCCTTCTTCTAACAATTTTCTACAACCAATATAAACAAAATGCCAATACACCCAAGGTGAGGTTTGTTATTATCTGCTAACTACTGGCCTAGTGAGATGGAAAAATAGTGGTCTGTACTGCCAAAGCAATGTATGTAACATATGCTGTTCTCTGAAAGCTCATTCTATTTTCCATAAAATAATATGATGCATATGAATAATAAAGTCACTTTATTTTGATGTTCCATGTAGGAACACAAATGCTCTCTGAATTTGTTTTCATTGCCAGTTGCCATCTGGGAACACCTCTTGTTCTTTGCCTCCATGAAAAATAGTCTCTTTTGTTCTCATCAACCTAGAGCAAGCAAGCAGGCACTTACATGGGAGGTAGTGTTCAGAGTCACCCACTTAAGCACTCTCTTTTCCTGCTCCAAACTGGAGCAGGAAAACTCCAGCTTGCCTCCCCTATCAATCTGTAGTTCTCAGGAAAAACTAATACATCTTTCTGTACAGAATTCTTGCTTAAGGGCAAGGGGAATTGTAGGTCTTTCTTTCCAAAACAGTAGCAACAATTTAAACACTGTGAGTATCCCCTGTGGATTTTGGAGCAATGTCTCTCTTTTGTTCAGTGGATACATGGGTTTGTGGCTGTGGTGTTGGAGAAGTCACCATACTGAGCAAGCAGGCCATCAAACCCTACAGAGAAACATCTGTTTAACCACATTTCTTTAGAATCTTTCATCTTGGTACAGCAGGCAAAGAACAGGCACATGGGTGCCATTAATCCATTAAAATCACGTGGGAACAAGCAGTAACACCACCAGGAATCTCCCATGCCTTTTATGGTCCATGCTGGTGCCATATCTGTAAGATTGGCATGGCAGGGATCCCAAGAACAGAAAACATCACAGTGCTTGTACTGTTATTTTCCCCACTAAGCATGACAGATCCGTGGTAAAGTTCAGTTCCCCAGCATGTTTAATCGTTTACCTGTGCTCAGAAAGTGAGTATATTTCAGAAACAGTTTATTCCTGCTTAGTATTCTCATCTTCCTCCTGGTGCCATCACCTTGTGTGAGCTGTTCTATGAGCAGAATGGTGTGTGTTTTCCACAGACAAATCCATTCAATGTGGAAATCTCAGCCTCTTTGTTTGAGACGCTCTCAAGGCTGTGGCAGAATGAATGGCCCTTCATGGCCACTGATGGCAACTTAAAAATGCTTTGGTTCACCAAAAGGAGATGCATCAGTGGAAATGTGTATTTCAACCACAGGTCCTGCGATTCTGGCTGATTCCAGCTGGCCCTGCAGTGCAGTCACAACACACTGCAAGAGAGGATCCAGAACACAAACAGCTAGCTCACCATCTGGAAAAAACACCACAGGATTCCTGCCCAGAAATAGGCCCCTGCTGTCTTTATGCCATTGTTACAGAAATTAAGTAGGAAACAGCTGGCCATGTGGACACATTTATTGCAGAATATCACTTCTGCAATAGGGTAGCAAGAAAGGTCACTGAAAATGTCCATGTGAAATGAGATTTCCATATGCACATGGCTTGGTCAGCTTGCAACATCTATTTTGGAGGTGGTGCTTGACTTCTTTCACTGCTGTCCCTTCCCTTCCTACTAAGTTAAACCTCGGCAACAATGCCAAGAAAGAATTTTGCAGTCATTACAGAGATAATAATAGAAAGTAATGATAATAAGTTAAAGCTTTTGATGATTGTGCATTCAAATAGCATTGCAGAGAACTGTTGCTCAGGACAAACTAGTTCTTCTCTCTTCTTGAGAGCCTCAAGACAGAAATTAAACTAAGTTAGTTATGTTGTCAAGATAAAGTAAGTCTTAAAAAGCCCCTCTTTTTCTCTAGTGGACATTTTGGTTAAGTTTAGGGAAGAGCTTGTTTCAACTCTGCTCTGAAGGAAAAGTCAAAGTACAGAAGGAAGAAGAAAATGGTGAACTCCTTAGAAGAGTAACTTAACCCCAAAGAATGCTTAAGCATGAGGAAACTGAAACAGGCAAATATATACACACAGCTTATTGTGTGTCTGGGTTTGGAGATCACTTGTGCTACCAGAAGTAAAGATTAATAGATTTGGATCTTTTTCAAGGCCTGTGTCTGTCTGCTTCCACCATTGTGCCTCCGTGAAGACATGAACTCTAAGTCAGATTGCCCACGAAATGGAACTCAGTGAAAGGTTGTGCTCAGGCCCTGGGGAGCCTCTGGCTGCTGTGCTGATCACAGAGTCAGGGACCATGGGCTTCCAGCTCTCAGAAATGGGTTATTAAACACCAAAATCAGAGGGAAGGACAGAATAGCAGTTTTACTATTCTCAGCCACCTCAGGAATGTGTAGAAGTGGTGGCTTGAGGATTTTCTCGAGGACAGACACTTTGCAGAAGTCCCCTTCTGACACAGCATAAGCACCTTCAATTTTTCCCTTCAGATTTTTTAATGGAATGGAAAGGATGCCTGAAAATGTATAAATGTGTTATCATGTTTGCATTACCCAAGACAGGGAGTTTCTGGCTGCACTATAGGGTAATAGCTTTTGATCAGTACTCTGTAAATCTCTGCATGAGAACAAGGTAGGATTTTTTTTAATAATTTGGTTAAGGGTTGATTGAGATCAGTATCCCTACAAACAGACAGGTCTGCCTAATTGCTCTAGATTGCATTTTAAGTATTCACGAATGAAAACACAGCAGGTCTGATTAACAGCTATACACTGAAGTCTGTCTACCATAACTGGTGCCTGAGTGATTTGTGTATAGTTCCATTATATATGAAAGCAACTCATATGCACTCGATACATATGACATATACCTCAGAATTTATACATGGTATTTAAACCAGCATTAAACTCTGCATAAGAAGGCATTAGAGAAGGTGGGAAAGAGGGGAAATACTGAGAAAAATAAATGAGGTGAGATCAGAATGAATGACAAAATGCTTTAAGGTAAATATGAGAGAGGAAAGAGTGATTTTGTGACAGGGCCAGGGAGCCAGGGTTATTAAAAGGGTAGCACAGGATAATGCACAGGGCAACCAGCAAGTGTTAGTTTATTCCACGTATGAAACTTTTTTTAAGCTGAAAGCAACACAGACATGTTTGGATTAACTTCTGTATTTTCTGCTATCTGATAGCAAAGGTTCTGTGTTGCATTTTATAAAAAGCCAGCCTTCTAGACAACATAAGGTTTTTCAATTACAGCAATATACCAGCTCTCTATTAGAGCTGTGGGAATACATTTGTCAGACAGGAAATAATTTCTCTGAGGAATGATTTGCACTTCAGCTTCATTAAGGGCAGCACCATCAGGGTCAGTTTTCTGTTGCATAGCTTGCTGTCCTGACTATCATTTTCCTTCTACTTACATGAAAGTGAGAAGCATTTAAAAACTGTCAAATTAGAGAAATAATCACCTCAAAAATTCCTCCTGAAATGGCTAGACAGATTTTTTTTAAGACACAAGGCACTGGCAAAAATCAAGATGCTTTTCCTCATGTCCATGTACTCTTGTGAAAGCTCTAAATCAGGCTAAAAGCTCTAAATCAGCTCTAAAAAGGCCACCCCTGGGACAGAGTTACTGTTGTGGCTTCATGGCTGTTGCAGTGTTCAAGTCCTTCTCTCAGGAAAGCTGTCAAAGGTTTGTACTGCCTGCTCAGTACTCTTTTAGGTACTCTTACATGTTCGGTGTTGCATGTACCATGCAACCTTCACCTACACCCACCATGGTGTTTTAGCATAGAAAAAATGTCCAGAGAGCCCATCTTTTAAATTGTGTCCCAACCCATTTTCACAGATTCACTATATAATGGGTTTTATTCTGCTTTTGAAAAATACCCAAGGCACAGGAATATCTAACAGAAATATTCTGGAAACCCATCATAGAAAATGATATCTTTTCACAGACAGATAACTGCATGAATTCAAATAGGAATAGTAGCTTATGTTTATGTATGAATCCTTCCCTTCAGGGCACAAAACAATAACTAACATACAGACTGGGAGAAATTCCTCCTCTGGGAAGGCTTTACGTGATGAGATTTCTCTCAGCTTTCTTTAAACCATTTGACCACTGCAGAACACAGGGCAAATGCAGTGAAATTCAAAGATCCCTCAGAAATTCTGAGTTCTTTCTCATTATTATTATACTCCTGAGTAATGCATACATTTCTCACAATCAAAAAAGTCATAGTGTCCCTCATCAGGCAGCATCAGCCTCCCTGGTTTCTTTTTCCAGCTACAGCAATAGAACTTCTTCTATATTAACCCATTTTCCACAGCCAGGCTTAAAAATGAAACCTTGTTTCAACTCACCTTATCAACTTCACTTAACTGCTCTATAGCCTTTTAAAAGGGAATAACTGAAACCCCAAACAAATTTATGTTCCTTAGTTTTTGTCTTTAATGCTGACTATGAGTGGTCAGAAGTTTGGCTGGCATGTTTTCTTCGCCTTTAAATATCACCCTCTTTAAAAGTTTTCTTCCTCTCTCCATCTCAAGATTTCCTCAAATTAGCTGCTACAGTGACTTTTCTTTCCATTGCAAAGAAGAAAACAGCTAAACAAGGGTCTTTTTGTGGAATGGTCAGAAAGTAATCAACAGAGAAATCCCGTAAGAGACCAGATTCAGCAACTGTCCAGGACAGCTGCAGAAAACAAAGGAAGTAACTGAATTTTGCAGGCCAGGTTACATTCTCCACATCAGCAACATAAATCCTAAAAGTTGTTTCAACTAGTAATACTCAGAGGTTTCAAAAGCTCTATGCCTTCCAGAAGTGCTGAGTTCCTTTAGCACTTCATAGGACAGGAAAGCCCATGGGGCACTTTCTTCTCCTGTAACTGCCCAAGTACTACTTCTGAAACTACAGATTGGTGATCAAAGTCTCTCAAATTGCAGGTTCCTAGATATGCCTTGATAAGTAAATCAAATTAAAGTGATGATTCCTCTCACATGCCACATTGCTTCCACTCAGCTCCATCAGTTTCATCGAGAGAATGGGGATAAAAATAATGTCCAGCACTGTGCAAAAATCAGTTTGTAATACGTGTAGGGTTTTTTTCCCTATTTAAAGGGAAAGTTAATATCGTTAACAAACCCCAAACATTTTGCAGCATTAAGTTACTTATTTCAATTAAATTTGAAAAATCTCTATTGGAAACATCAGCTAGTATTTCTCAATAAGAGAAGGCTCTAACTTTACTGCAATATAACTTGGCTAGGTGTTACTAACTTTCCTTGTGCTTATGTACTCCAGAGGGCAGTCCTATGAGAAAATTCCCTGTTGGGTACTATTCAAATCTTCTCTTGCATTGCTGCATCAACCCAGCTACAATGCAAGTGGAGGATTTTATTTGTCACTTCCATAGAGGTGCCTCTCTGCTTCTCCTTTTCTTTAACACAGGTTTTCAAACTTTTCAGACCAGAAAAGAAGACCAGAAAATACCTCTTGTAAACAAGAAGTGGTGAAGTATTTTGCTTGGAGACAGAGTTCCTATGCCTTTGGGAACAATGTTCCTTGAAACATTTGTTATCATTTCCTCTTTCAAACAGTTAAATAAAGAGACCTTAAACTAAGGGTTCACAGCGATATTAGCAAAAGGTTAAGATAATATTTTTAGTTTATTTTTTCATCAATGATTTCAAAGGGGAAGAGCGGCATAATTTAATTTTAATTGCTGCTCCCATTTCCACAGAATGGTGCTTATTGATGAAACAGACGTAATCACACTGTCTCTGGACACTCTTACTCACTGTGGATGTGGACAGGGTAAATGAACCAGAGCTGAATAGGAGGAAGTATGGGTTACACGAAAACACCACAAACTAGTATGTAAATACTTTATCAGAAATGTGCTTGGTACAATGCTGTTTGAATCATTTGGCAGCTGGTTCTCCAGAAGCTGATCCAACAGCTGCTCGTGGTCCCAATGAGGCAGAGCTCCAGGTGTGCTGGAGCTCTGCAGGGCTGCAAAAGCATCAGCTGCATCACTAAATCAACATCTCTCTCACCCTGGGCAGGGACAGAGGTGCACTGCAGGGTCTCTGCTTTCCAGTTTCAGTAGCCCAAGGGATTGCTAGAGCACAGCAAAGCTTGTACTCTAACAATGTCCCTAAACTTTTCCCAAATGTTCTCTTTCTGCCGTGAAATACATCTTACACTGAATGCAGGCCCCATCTCTCTGCTGAAGGATCCTGCTGGAATGGTGGGGGAAATAATCTGCAATTTACTCCTGGTATTACTCCTGGTATTCAGGAATCAATCAAGATTGATGTGTCCTTAGGAAAAAAAATATCTGTGTTGTATCTGTGGCTTTAAGAGTACAAAGAAAAGGTCCTACAGCGTGGAGAGAGAAAATATGAAAGAGGGGAAAACTGGAAGCCACTGATGTGAAGAGCACATAAAAGATCCAGCCAAGCAAACCAAGCATATAAAGAAGCTATAATCCTGGGACAAAGTGTAAAGTAATTTACTGAGCTAGGTTTTAATACTAAGTTTTCATAATGGGATTCCCTGCACAACCTCTAGTCAAAAAAGAAGCTGATTCTTTTCCCCCTGAAAATTTTGGTATATTTTAACATTTAATGAAAGAGTAGGATTAAATGATCTTGTAATATACAGCCCAATTCATGCTTTTTCTTCACTAGTAATTAATTAAGTGATATGAAAATATCTGCAGACAGAGAAACAGATTCAGACCAAAATAAAATGAAAGCAGGTTGCTTTCGCAGCAGAGTACAAATAAAAGCACTAAAATATTTCAGTAAGTCTACTGCTAAATATATAATAAAATGTTTTGTCTGATGATTACTTGGTTCACTTTTTTGCCCTTTACAACTAGAAGCGTTTTGTCCAGCTGTGCAGCTGATACAGGCATTTGACCTAGAGGGCAAGAAATACACTTAGAAATAAATCAAAGTAAAAAGCCAAGAACAAATGCTGCAATACTTTTTGCCCTCTCTGTTTTTCTGCACCCCAGATAATAACCCCAAAGTTTTAGCAATCCCACCTTGAAATCCAGATCTTGTTCAGAAATCTGACTTTTTTTCCCATGCTTCAAATAACTGTTACTGCAAGAATGACAAAGAAAAACAATAATTTGAAAATCCCTATTAGAAACCTTATAATGGAACTGTTCTCTTAAGTGAATGAATTAGGTTTAGAACTGGCCTGAAAAATTCCTTATGGGTTTACAAGTTGCAGCAGGTCTCTGGGGAGTTAGACTCAGAGCTATAAACCTGCCAAAGTACACAGATCTATGCAGTGTAGACAACATTTGGGAGCTGACAACTTTCCACAACAGAGACACTCCTGATACTGAAAAACAGACCTCTCTGTTTTTCTGTCTCCTGTGTTAAATCACACTTCCCATAGGCTTAAATGTAAGGTAAAAATGATAAAGTTAGAAAGAAAGAAAATTCCAGATAGTAGTAGAAAAACAAAAATAAGAGTACTTGTTCCCAACCTAACAAACTTAGGAAGGTTTCTTCTTTGTTTCCTTTGATTTGCAAACCCCTGAAGAAATGATTTAATGTTCATTAGCGTTTGAGATGTGTTTTGCAAAAATGTTTATCCTCCCCTTTCCTTGTCTTTTTCCTCTGTTTATTTCACTGCCAAGTGAAAAAAAATGACTCCAACTTACACTACCATTCAAAACTGTTACTGTGGAGTGAGCCTGGGATGGCTGCTTGACCACCAGCTCAGTGCTTGGATTTGGCCTGCCCAGCACCAGGACAACAAAGGTTATAAATGCTGAATCCAGTTTGATTCCTTCCAGTAACAGAGACCTTTAGCTGCTTCTCTCTGCTTCCCACTCCTAGCACCTCCCTGTACTTAGTCGCCCTTTGCATGAAATCTCTGAATCCCAAGTATTTTTAAGACTCATTTCCCACTCTATCAAACACAGTTAAAATCAAACAACTGCTTCAAATCTTCCCACTGATGGACAAACTCCTGGAGTGTATAATCCCATTCCTTTAGTAAACCAGGTAGGCACCTATCCTGTTAACACTAGTCTGCCAGATCAGGTACATTATTTTCTAGCAGGACACAGCCTCCTAATGATGTTTGTTTGACAAACAACAAACTTTATTTCCAACGGGTAGTCTGTATGGGGCTGAAGACTGCTATATTGCAATTGGATTTTGAGCATTCTTACAATCTGAAAAATTGGAGCAAAGCCAGTTATATCTAGTAAAAAAAAAAAAAAGAAAAAAAAAGAAAAAATATCCTAAGGAAAGTTGTGTTGTTTTTATGAGAAAGAAAAAAATCGTGACAACTGATATCCATGAATGGAGAGGTGACAGAAGCAATGTCCCCTGAAGGAATGGAGTTGTTGGCAGCTAGCTGTATTTCTGCTGTGAGCCAGAAATAAAATCAGAGCGCCCCAGAAGTAGAGAAAGGTACTTTCTCTCTCAGTATCAGTCCCTGCTGCAGTTAAGGGGGTACAGCAACCCTCAGAGCAGGCCAGTGACAAAGGAGCAGGATGCAGCACCCTCAGCACAGCCTGGGGGACACAGACCCCTGGGGCTGAGATTTGTTGTGTCAGGCTCCCAGCTTGGCTGGCACTTTTCCTCCAGGAGTATATGATCCCCAGGGGCTCCTCAAGGTAAGTCAACAACAGTTCTAAAAACGGCATTAAAGAAAGAGAAGGAAAGCACTTAGGGAACCTGGCAGGCAGAAGGAAGGACATAGGTTAGGTGTGGAGTAGAGGGATTGGAGAGGGTGATGGACGAAACAAAGGGAAAAAATGACAAAGTGAAAACAAGTAATGAAAGAAACAACTATAGAAACAACTGACAATGTAAAGGGGCAAAATAAAATGTAATCTCTTAAGCAGACATTCACAATTAGGAAAGGTTATTTCTCTTTCATTTTTATTTCCTTGGCAGAGAAGGGGGAGCTGTAGAGAGGAGGAAATTAAGTGTTTGCTGCTGGTGCTGATGGAAACTTTTGTTTCAGCTGCAGCTCAGGCAGAGAAAGAATTTCCCCTGGTCAGACCCAGGTGAGGGTTACAGAGCAGCAGTACCTGTGTCCAAGGCAGAAACCCTTAATATTGGTATTCATTTTTCAGGCCTTGACTAGGGAAAGCAGTGCTAATGAGATTTTAACATACTTGCCACTGGCATGTGACATGTGTCTATAAATATTTAAGGAATGATGGGATCACTTAACCACTCTTCCTTCATTTCAGCCTCAGTTCCCATCCCAAATTGAACTGGAAAATTTTTTATGCACTTTGGCTTGTCTCAGTTAAATTAACACCCCCACCCCACTTTCTATACCTCCTTTCCTGTCTACTTCTTCTGAATCACTCTCCCGAGCTGTGTCCAGGCTGCTTTCAGCTCTGGCATTGAACTGCAGCTTGTCACTAAAGGCACTCTGGCACGTACATAAAAGAGATTTGAAGGTGGAAATGACCACCCATTAAATCACCTCATCCTCCCTCCAGTCAGTGTGGGATTGTTCCTGCAGCATGCTCCCCAGGGCCTGGGGTTTTAATGCTTTGAGCAACAGAAATTCCACCTCCACCCCCTTTGGGAGGAGTGCATGAGGGCTAATAGATCACACTCTTATGCAATTTTTCCTGATACATAGCCTGCATTTTCCTTTGTTTGATGTCTTTACTCCGTTATTCATATTTATAACTGGTGCTGGGTGAATCCCAGGTGGTTCTGAGGTTTATTTCTGTTTAAGAAGGCATGCAAAAACACAGAGACTACACATTCTTTAAACCTTTTGGTGCCTTCCTGACAGGCTCTGCTATTTCTTCCCTGAAACTGACCAGGACCCAGTAGAAAGCCCCATTTCTCTCTGTCCCAGGAGGGTAGGAGGCTGGATACTGGCCAATCCTCTGCTCTGGTAATTCTATCCTGAGAACAGAGACTAAAGCCCTCACCTCCTCAACCTACAATATGCCTTTTTGTAGTCATTACCCAAAGTCATCAGCCTAAGTCCTCCAGTTTAATTTCCTGTACTCATCAGGCTGTTGCTGTTCTTTTTGTACTCCCTTACTTGAGGGGTTTATCAATCTGTTTTTACTGCACTGGTTCCCTTGATGTCTGAGCACAAGAGGTACTTCTTTATGTATTTTTTCTTAAAAAAGAAAGATACCACTTAAGCTGTTATTTCAGTTTATATCCCATGCAGTAATCAAATGGGAGCAAGCAGGATCCCTTCATTTGTTCTGAAGAAATCTTGCATGGAAGGATTTAGTCAGGGGCTGGGAATTCTTCCTCTGGTCCTTCCATCCTGCACATGGAGCCAAGTACTGCAGCAGTCTCAGGGTACTCCACACCTTAAGGCTGCCCAAGCCAAACTCCAACTTAATGGCTACTGGCAATCCTGTTTAGCAGGGAGATATTAAACATGTGTGCCAGGTCAGTGACAGTGCTGCCAGAACCTTCTCACTGTCTGAAATTCTCCATCATGAGAGCAGGGTCCTCCCTCTTCAGATATCAGAGACACTACTCCAGTCCTTGATTCAGGCATCTGACTTGGCCAGCACACATTAAGTCACACACACTCAGAGGGACTGCTCCTAATACTGTCAATTTAACAAATACTAGTTACCAGGGCTGTAGCAAGTGCCAGATCATACTTTTCTTCTGTAAGGGTTGAAGAGGGATTCAACAACAATCCATGTTGCTGTCAGAATGGCCCCTGTGCTACAATGCAGCCTGTCTTCTCCCTCCTTCCCTTTGAAGGTTAAATAATGATAAAAAATTGTTCTGCTGCAGCAAGAGAAATAAAAAGTGAGAAATGTCTGCTGTAGTCTGGTAGTCCAGGCATGTAGATTATGGGAAAATTATTTTTAAATGCCCTTACCTGAGGCATTCTCATTTTTTATGCAACAGTAAATTGAGTACACACTGTTCTACAAATAGCATTAATGTTTTTTCTCTTAGGAGGCAAGAAGACTGCAGTTCTACATCTCATCCAAATGCAGGATGCTGGTTTTCCTCTACTCACACCACTACTGCTCTAGTACTAGGCAGGACAGGAGGAAGAGGCACAAGCACCATTTCTCCTGTGTGTTTCATATGGTTAAAGCGTGCTTTTACCCTGCTGGACCCCAAAAGGGGAAGCTTGCTGGCTTACAGGCAGCACAGTAGTGGTTGTTGGTCTTTGGATGTGTTCATGTAGTGAGCAGCTGGGGACATTGTCTGTTTTCACACCACAGAAATACAAGTGGGAAAAAAACAGAGCTTACACAGACATGAGNNNNGGAAAAAACCAGAGCTTACACAGACATGAGCTTCCTATGTCCCCTGTCCTGGACAATTACAAATCCACAGTTACCATTTTTGCCATCAGCTTATTTTTGAACTATATACACACGAATCAAAAACTTGAAAGCAGGGATTTATTCTCTAAACTGAATGGCAGCATCAAGAAGTAACAGGCACTGATAATAAAATGTCACACTGCCAGAACAATTAACCAGGCAGAGCAGTTACTTATAGCCAGAGAAATATGATTATTTTTTCTGAGGCAGAGGACTAAAGACCATCAAACCAACCCTAAAATGACACAGGAAGACTTACCAAGGGTAGCATATGTACACTGGGAGACCCTTTC
>VZTN01013108.1:29617-51323 GCA_013400515.1 Erpornis zantholeuca | reverse complement strand
GCAACCGCTGCTCCAGCTGCCGCAGGCGCTGCGCCCACACGGAGCCGGGGTCGAGCCCGCGCCACGGCCGCATCATCCTCCCCGGTCCCGCGCCGAGGCGGAGCGAGAACTCCCGCGGCTCCGGCTCCGGCTCCAGCGGGGATTTAACCCGGACGCGTCTGGGGCGGTAGCGCGGCTGCCATGGCGACGGGCCCGCCCCTTCCCCGCCCAGCGCCCTGCTCTGCGATTGGCTGAGGGAGAGCCGCCGCCTGCCAGACGCTAGCTGTCTCTGAGTGACAGGGCCACCAGCCAATCCGCGAGCAGAAAGCGTGGACGGGGCGGGGCCACGTCGGGCGCCTGTGGTGGAGAGCGCCCCCAGCAGGGAGGCTGAGCAGGAACGGGCGTGCTGTCCATAGGGGTGAGGGATCCCTTCGCCTGCAGCGTCCCTTGGGACAAGCGACCTCAGAGGTCTGTATCCATTATCCATAGGGGTGAGGTATCCCTCCGCCTGCAGCGTCCCTTGGGACAAGCGACCTCAGAGGTCTGTATCCATTATCCATAGGGGTGAGGTATCCCTCCGCCTGCAGCGTCCCTTGGGACAAGCGACCTCAGAGGTCTGTATCCATTATCCATAGGGGTGAGGTATCCCTCCGCCTGCAGCGTCCCTTGGGACAAGCGACCTCAGAGGTCTGTATCCATTATCCAGAGGGGCTGGGGTATCCCTCTGCCTCCCGCGACCCATGGGATAAGTGATCCTAGATACCAAGGCCAAGGATTAGGGCAGTGAGTGCAGGAATAGAAGGAAAGCCTGGAGTTCCCTAGGCTGGTGTAAGGCTACCCGTTTCCTGGGGATACAAACCTCACACCAGCACAGAGGGCAAAGAGGAGGACAGAACCGAGAGCTCGGATATTGGCTACAGGACTTCCCCCCATAGCAGCTGGTGATGTGTGCTTTGGGGTAAGGCTGTAAAGACCAAAAAGACGATTAAGGGATAGGAACATCTGTTACATGGAGTGTGCTGGGGGATGTGCAGCCTGGAGGAAGGGAAGGCTGAGGGGGATCCAGTCAATATGTGCGAATACCGGAGGGGAGAGTATGAACACCGCATACTGTGCTCCGTGGTGCCCAGTGGCCAGGAATGAAGCAGCAGGAGTGTAAGGATAGTGTGAGGGTAGTCAAACACTGGCACAGGCTGTCCAGAGAGATGGTGGAGTCTCCACCCTTGGAGCTACTCAAACCCTAAATAGACCCAGCCATGGGCAAGCAGCTGACCTTGCTTTGACGCTGGGCTGGACGTTGCCCTACAGAATCAGTTTAGTAACTGCAAACGTGGCCAGCGTTAGGGCTAGTCGTAGGACAAACACAAAGACTTTGGGTTCAGGTGATATGGGAGTCCTGAGAGGCTGCCCAGAACAGGAGCTATTCATCCAGGCTATGGCTAGAGGTCTCACACTGAGGTTTCCAAAGTGAAAATGCGACATACATTAGCAGTATTACTTAGTGCTGTACTGTATTGCACTGAAAGATTTACGTGGTCTTGAAAACAGTCATTATACTATCTGGCTATAAAATATGTAAGTATACCAGACACAGACATGTCAGCTTCTTGGAAGTGGAAAATAGCACCATTTTTACACTACAGTTGTTAGGGTTTGTTTTTTGTTTGTTTTGTTTTTTTACCAAAACCAACATAATAATTACAGAGGAATCCAGTTCTGCAAAACAGCAGTCTCAAGTTACTCTCTACTGAACATGGGAAACGTGCTCTCATATGAACAGTAGAAAATCCAAAGACACACAGCAGTGAATCCCTCCATGTGTGGCATGAAAGGGACAGTGCTCCTCTACAGAGGAACCCAGAAAGAGCCCATCTATCACAGACCAAACCAAACAGCCCTGTGCAGCTCTATCCACCATCTTCTGGGATCCTGCATCTTCAACAAGTTGCTACAATCTGTAGCCTCTGCTGGAAAAAAAAAGACCCATCTGGCTGACTGCAGTTGGATTTGGCACACAAAAGTGTAACTCAGCAGTTCCTCCTTGCAACTGCCTCTGCTTTGATGAAAAAATGAGAACTGACAAATTGATACAGGCTAAAAAAGAGTTCAAAAGTGCTGCAATGCTGTGGATGTTATAAGATGTTGGCACTAAGTAAGGCAGACAGGATTTTAATCAACATTAGCTATTTTGGGGAGGATGATTTAGTTGCTTGCAGGGTGTGACTCACAATTCTTGACAATGAGCTGTGATTTTATATGTAATGCTTGTCCTGCAGCAGCAATCAAGTCAGAACAGTGTTCTTTTCCAGCAAAACTAACTTCATCTCAGAAGGATCATCTCTTAAGTGTAATAGTTAATCTCTCCCTTACTGTGGATTTTACCCACTATTAGTGAGATTAAGGATCTTGTTTCTGTAGGCTGTAACAGACAATACTTAATTTACTATCACTCTTTGAAGTAGTAACTAAAACTGAGCATCCACTGCTCTTAATTAGTCATGTCTCTGAGCACCTCTGAAGGTCAAATAGCACTGCAAATTGTCCCACCAGTATAAAAACAAAAAATCACAGTATGATGTGTGACTCATCATAACAGCAGCAAATCTCCTTAGGGATCTTCCTTCTATTTCCAAAGCTTAGGAGAGGTTGCTTGATAGGCAGGTAACAAAACAGCCTGTTGGTGAGACCTAGGCAAGAAACAAATATAAAATTGAGCTGTCTTCTGGAAATGCTGCCAGACTGCACTCCAGCACACTCTTCTATGCTGACTCTCTGCTTTGAAGAATCTTTTTTCCCCAAACTTTGACCAACTTGATCCCGTATTCCCCATGCAAATGCAGGGCCCTGCCATCCTCTTGTGGAACTTCAGGGCCTAAATCCACTCCTAAATTTAACTCCATTAATAATTTTAGCATCAGTGAGTACCATACGTGGATTATAAAATCCATCAGTGGATTATAATTCTTAGGATACTATTAAGTAAGCATTGTCTTGAATTCTTCTGATGCTTTTCACTGTAACTCCAGCAGCGGAACCAAGACGACCTAAGAGGTCCCAGCTTCATAAACTTCTGATGAATTGTCCATTACAGCATTCCTAAATGCAGTGACAAGAACCAGAACAGGTAGAAGAGCATTTGGGAAAAAGACCAGGACAGAAGGCCATTATCCCTCTTCTGCCAAACACGAGAGGTTCTGCTGTGCATCTCCGCGTTTTCTACTGCCTGGCATTCTCCACACTCAGCAGATGGTAACTTGAGACTTCTGTACTGCACACAGCCTGTAAACATGATTTGGTGAAGCTGTAAACATTTCATTCTACATTTTTTGGTAACTGTAGTTCAGTTCTGAGCAGTAACAACTGAGGTTCTCTCAGCAGGTGTATTGCTATGTGGTCTCATGAAGTTTAGTTGCCTTTACAGCTGGGAAAGAAGTCAGCCAACTCCAAATTTTTAACCTGTGAGGCTTTGCCTTCTGGGCCACACAGCCAGTAACTGACCCCGAGACAGCAGTATCATTTGACAAAACAGGAAGAACCAATTCTTACCCACACATATGTGAGTCACTACCTGTGTTTTAAGACTGTTATTACTGAAGCTCATTTTTTACCAGCACTATGTTTTGTGTTATCTAATTGAATTAGGAGGTAAAGAACAGTCTTGTTTATTCTGCTACTTGTGTACTCATTGCTTGGCGTACAAACAGCAATATGTATGATCAAATATATTGCTTATTATTTCAGGGAACAGGATGCATACTATGTACTTTGTCTACATCTTCATTTCCCTGCCTCTTCCTCAAAAAACAGCAAGATTGTAGTACAGGCAGTACCTAAAGGAGTTGAAAAACACTGTATATGGATGATAGGTGCAGAAGGGAGAATTTAACACAGGTTTATAATAATTAGTTTTGTATAGAGCTGACTGCATATGCAAATATAACTTCACAGTTAGGGCTATCATCAGTAGACACACCAAGAGCTTTGCTGCCAAGGCTGCCAACTCATGCCCCTACAGCAAAGCAGGTGCTGCACTGCCCAACAGCATCACACTGGTGTGCCTCACTGAGCAAACCTGACCTGAAGGTGTAGCCCAAAAGTTTTTCCCACTGAAAATGCATTACCACTGCTGCACATCACACACAGTTCCTCTCTCAAAACCCCTGGAATACTTTGGTCTGGAAATAAAAGTTTCTGTGACAGAGTTCACAGCTGCAATACACCAGACTCATCAAATACACCACTTTTTACTTGTACTCGCTCTTTTTCTCATTAGACTGTATGAGGGACTCATACAGAAGGGCAGTGTCTTCTACGCTAGATATTCTGCATTCAAATTTAAAAGATGAGTCCTTTTGAGATTATAGGTGGCTCTCAATCCCACCTTCAGCGGATGTACAGCAGAAGGGGTCTACAGCACACTTTGCTGGGGCCTGGCTCCCTCCCCAAGCAGAGCTTGAACTGCTGACTCCCATTAACCACGGCAATCCCAGTGGAGACTCTGCATATACTATTTACTGTTCCAAAAGATGCCACGTTCTAGTTTCCTCTTTGCTGTAAGAAAAACAACTTTGCACTTGAGGAGGATACAAATACAGTATGACTAGTCTGTATAATTGACCCCACTGATATTTACTACTTCGTAAATTGCTGGTTAAGCTGTAAAAATCACTTTGTTCAAGTCAGCACTGTAGGTATCAAACAACATTAGGCTAAGAAATTTTCCTCTCTGGTTAGTGAAGGTCAGCCTCCTTTGTTGATTCTCCATGTAAAATTAATTTGAGGTTTTCATCTACTTATTACAAGATCTACTGACTTTGCTTGTAAATACATTTTAAGAGGATGGGCAAGGCAAAACATATTAAGAGCCCCTCTGGTTCATGATAGTGTTGTTAGGAATGCAGAATTAAAGAAGAGTACAAAAAACAGTTAATGCAAAGTTAAATACAATACAAACTTTATTAAAAATAGGTTGCAAGTGAAATACAGTAGAAATGGGAAACTACAGCAGTTTTGATGTTTTTTCAAATAATGCACAGACAAATATGAAAAGCACTTTTACACATATTCACACTTGACCCGAATGCCCAATAGCGGCCAAATCCACTCAACTGAAGGTTATAGGTATTTTTTTGCTAAGCCTTTTTCAGAGTCTAGCAGCAACAGTAATTCAGCCACAGCATAAGTTATTTTCCTCAAGAAAAATTTGTCACTGTAAGGCTGCTAGTGTTCTCAAAATAAATTGGGAGAGGCTTGCTTTTTCTGATGAACAGACATAGCAAGCATGCAGATCCTTCATTAACACTTTGAACCAGTTTCATCTTCTACTTCATATTTAACAGGTGAAACGGTAAAAGCACACTTTCAAATAAGAAACCTGAAATACGTAAAAAATATTTACACTCCAATTTTCATTAACTTGCATTTATTTATCATACAACTCTTATTAAAAGTGATTTCTTTCCTAAGGCAGTGAAAGTCTACCCCTTTGTATTTGGAAGTGTGCACAAATCCCTAAATATATATTTATAAGAGAACAATATGATACAGGAAAAAAAATCATCTAAAGCCAGTAAAGGGCTTTGTCAAATAGAAAATTTGTTTGGAATCACAATATATATTGTCTTAACATCACACAATGAGAAAGACTCTGATGAGGTCCTTATTCCCAACATCATCAGCCACATAAGCATAGCTGAAGAAATAGTGGGAGGAAAAAGATCAAGAATTTAAAATTAAATAAGGCTATAACAGTGTGAAAAAATAGCTTGAACTGCCAAAAAGGCTTTCAGTACAGCAGTAACAGGGTGTCAGTAAAACCAGCTAGACTGAAGAAGAGCTTGCTAGCACTGCTTCTCAGTGTGAGCAGAGATGGTTCCTCGCCAGCACACCAGCCCTGTTAATGACCTTACCAACACTCCCACTTCCAGACTGCAGCATTGTATTTTATGCTTTACACTTCAGTCTTCTTCTCTAATGCCAATTCATGTCTCCATAGAAAAAAAAAAATCTATTGCTGAACTGATAATAACAGACTTATCAATACTGTTCCATGCTCAATTGCCCAATAATTTCTAATCTGAATTTGTCAAAAAACATACTCATCTGTTCTGCTCACCTTGTAAATGGAACCCTTGCCTTTAACACGCTACCAACATTTTGGTCCTAGCTGATGAAGGGCCACTAAGAGTAGCCTACTATCTATTGCTTATGTAATTTTTAATGAAACCAAGGGTTTTTGTCTTCACACTGAAGATTTATATGAAGCACATATAGTGGGGATGCATCAACACAGACTTTTGCAGAACTACAGGTAAAATTTTAGGCATCCATTTTAGACCCAACAAGTACATAGGAATAGAAACAATTTTATTCCAAGATTCTATCTAGAGAATGTGTGTTACACCCATACTAAGTAATCGTAAGATGTGTATTGATATGCTGATCCTTCTACAAACACCACACAGTATGTCAAACTTGCATATGAAATCTTATTTAAGGTGGCCCAGACATTGGCTTCTTGTCAAACAACCCAAAATACTAATTTCTAGTGCACAGTTTAGTTTAGGCAGTTCAAGCTATTCTCACTCTCTCTGCTCAGCAGCTAAAACAAAAGTGTGTCTGTAAAACACCAGGAAACAGAACTTATCCTTGACAAGTGCTACTTGGTCTGGTGCAAAAGAACTTAACCCCCAAAACAGAAAAAAAAGTTACCTTCACGTGATTCATATCTTTAAAATTTTACAGTGCTTTCATTGTATAAACCACAAGCTCCTGGCAAAGTAATCAGTTTTCTTGCTATTGCAACATCTCTAAGTCTTAATTAACAGTCTTAGATATAGAGGAATCAAAGTCAGTCCTTTCAGAAAACATTCATTTTCTGTTCATACTTAGTAGTGTGCCCCCAATCTCAATCCCTCAATTTGGAGATCCGTTACATCTGATAAGGTGCTTTAATCTTATTTTGTGTTTAACTCATTTTCCAGTTCCATTAGTTTCCTAGAAGCTTTTACTTTATTGGATACATCCTGACCCTGTGAAAAAAGTCGCTGGCGTTCCCTGAACGTCAGGTTTTCTGGTGCTCCAGGTAAATCTGCATCTTGACTGGAAAGGAAACAAAAAATGTTTTTTATAATTCTCATCTACAAGATCCTTAAACATAATAATTCTTCATTGCATGTAATGACAGCATCTTTGACTATAGCAAAGGAGTCTCCATTCTGTGTTCTGAAAGGTTTTGTTCCTCATGCATACCTTAAACTCTGACATTGTGCTATCACTTAAGAGAAATTTATGACTTGACCAATTATTGCATGTCAAAATAAATGGAAATGCTTGCCAATTTTCAACATGAATGGCAGGTACAAAGTAAGGATCTCCCTGTATTAGCACAGCATTACTGCTCTGGCTAAACTAGCAAGCTTTTCTGTGGCTGCACATTTCTAAAAAAAAACCACTGAAAGACAAAGCTTTTATTGTCCCATCTTCAGTATGCTACATGGTAAAGCCTGTGTGAGATATATATACATATAGCCTGTATTATTTATGCTTATTACAAGTTTGGTAAGAATCCCACTGGAGAGGTACTGTTCAGATTTACTGATACACCTAAACCAGCTGAAGTTGTTCATTTACAGTAATCATTTGGTTTACTTAGTTGTAGTGCCAAAATTTGTTGCTGTTCAGTTCAGCAGTGCTTCAGATCATCTAAGGACTTGTGGAGAGAACTTAGTTGTGCTTTATAGTAACTCGTAATAGAGCCAACTGCAGAACTCTTGAGCAGCCCCCAGAGATACAACGACGACAACAGAAAATACTGCAGAAGTTAGCCAAGTCAGTTGTATAAAAGTTAATGGACTCCTGTATATCACCTTTTAGATCTTTTGTCTCTTGGATCCCGATAAACTTCTCCAGCAGCTGCTCCTGTAGATCCAGTGTATGAATTTATTCCTTATGCAAAAGAAAGAAGTAAGTTTAAGAACTGCAGTTACAACACAAAAGTTTTAATCTGTATTCCTTCAAAAAGGTGCAGTGCTTCTTTCAAGAAACAATCTCAAATGAGAATCATAAATAATCAGAGGTCATTTGACCTTAGAATATTTAAACCCACTACTATTTAATTCCAAATTAAATTCTAATATTTAATTAATTGAAACAGCTTAATTTTTTTAACTCCTAATTTTGAGTCAGAACCCAATTTGTTGAGATTATCCAGCATATGCCAAACCATGGTCTTTATCTTACTATGGTTTATTGTAAGACAGACATTAGAAGCTGTTCAAGGAGATCAACGCTCCTCACTATCTTGTGACAAGCTCCACAGGAAGTAAGTTAGCTACAGCTCCTCTCTTTCTGAGGCTATAAGTAAGCAAAGATTAGTATACAGCATCTTTGCAATGCAGCAGAATCAGCATTTTAGTCTCTGTTAAGTCTGAACAAGCAAACTGTATCACTCAGAAGATGACTCCTTCCTCCCACCCCTAAATTTAAATTTCAAGTAACTCTTGCAGCACTGCACCTTTAAGTTGATATAACACACAGGTTTTACACATTATATTAATTCTTTCTAAAGGCCACAAGACAAAACCTTTTATTTCCAATTAGAAGTTTAATAACTTAATTTGTATTTAAGACCTTATTCTCTTAATAACTGTCAGGAAAAGAGTAAAAAGTGTCAACACACTACTCAGATTGGTCTTTAGACAGTTCTGGTCTCAATATCATACATGTTATGTCTTGTGAACCTTCTTTGGTACAAAAGGAGATGTTTGCTTCTTCCACTGGTACATCTAACGCAAACGAGGCTGGAGCACAAAAGCCAATTTAGCTAATGTGTTGTAGGCCAATTTTTTTATACCAAGAGTTTAAAGCGAATCAAATCATGCCAGGCATATGGAGATGTTTTCCTCTCAGTTTTGAGTCTTACGTTCCTGTAAGTACTGCCTTCCCTACTTTGAAAAGGCTGGATCCACAAGCTGTGGTTCATAGCTCCACTTGCATTAGGATAGTCCTTTTCATTTGGGTGTTGACTTTTTCTTTAGTGAGCTGACAGACCCAACAGTCTTAAGAGACCCAGTGGAAGAAGGCACGAGAGCAAAATTTGCAGAAGCGTGGTTTACTAGAGTTAACACTCAGAACAGGAAAGAGCTGTAAAGGACAGGAATGTAACAGTCAGCGAGATGGGAGATGGTCAAACTGCACAGTGAATTCTGCATTTTGTGCAAACGGCTTTGTACGTTACGCAGGCAGTCTTCATAGAAGCTTGAGCAATCAAGTGAAGTTAACCTGTTCTCATGGCTATTTTAAAAATTATGAAATAAGAGTATTCAGAATTAGTTGTATGGTTTATGAATTAGGCTATTAAAGGCGAAGCATCATACTACAATATTCCTTAATTGTTACCAAAACCCTAACCAAATCTTTGTAAATTGCCCTTTTGTTTTCCAAGAAAAACAAATGTTCACACACAATACCACTGAATGTTTCACTTTCCTGAGATTAATTTTTCAATTAAAATTAACAGAAAGCAGGATTAGAAATGCAATTATATATGAAATGGCATTCTGGTTTGTGGATGATGGGAGGCAGAGAGAGTGGTGGTGTCAACTAGTGACTGATGGCTCTAGGGTTGCTTAATTCATTACATGTAAAGCCTTCAAAGTGCCAAATAAAGAAGGGAAGCAAGGGCTTTTGGAAGCCTACATGCTGTGATGGAAGACACATTTTACTTTTTATTACAGTCAGTTTCAAATAAGAATTTCTAGAAAAAGAAAGTCCTTTGAAAGAAAAAAATTCAGTTCAGACATACAGTACCAAAGTTTCATGTCAAAGCCTGCCATTTCAGAATATTCTTAATTCTTCGTGATATCCAGTGTTTAAATGCTGAAGCCCTGATACAAAACTGGCTGTGGGTTTATCAGTGGCTTCACATGCATGGTGGGTAGGCATAATGGTAGCACACAGCAGGTAGCATCCAGAATGTCTGCTTATACTCCAGTCTAATGAAAACACGCTGAAAAGCTAAAACCTTCCCTCACCTTCCTTTAAGATTCAGAACCTATTACAGAGCCAGACAGGAGTGACAGATGGGCTTGCAAGAGAGAGGCTATTACCACAGCAACTACAACATCCTGAGATTTCACAGGCAACACCATCGTAAGTGACCAGGCTTCCCCCACCTTTAGGTGAGTATCAGTGTGGATACTTTTTTATGCAACGTGGGTGTTGTGCTGACCCCAAACAGTGGAAATACTAATCACCAACTGCACCAGTGGGACAGTAATTTTAACTGAGCTAGACTGTCCCTTCAGCAATATTAAAAACTTCACAATACCATGCAGAGCTTCTCTTCAGCACTGTAAGTGGTCCTACTGTAGCAGAATCTATGTGTCCTGCAAAGGGAAGGATGTCTTGTTGGAAAATGATGACTTAAGCCTCAACTGAAAAGGATGTGGACAAGAAGCTCAGTGGCCTCATATATATCCTAAATCAGATTCACATACTGTTGCAGCTGGATTAGAAGTGCTTCTAACAGATGAAACCTATTTGGAGGCTCATGTCCTCCCTATGCCCAGAGCACACTGCTGAATAAAGCAAGTGAGCGATTTTCCTAATTTGTTAGGTGGACAAAAAAGTGATGAAGGATATAACACATTGTAGGATTCCACTTGTGCCACTGAGACTTGAATCCAGCAGAAAAGTTATTCAGCCATTCAGCTAGAAGTCAGCACAAACACCTTCCCTTGAGATCTCAGGTGATTTGCTATCCTTTTCATTTTAGAAGGATGATTTGATCCCCTGGAGTTGGTTGTCAGGCACTTGTTAACCTCCAGCGTAAGTAAAAGGAATAAAATAAGAAAATGTCATGGCCACCATTTTCTTCAAAAGAAGAAAACATACAGCACATGCCACTGTATAAAGACAAAGTATTATATCAATAAAGAGCAAACTTATCAGAGTGAGACATACTCAAAGAGTCAAGCTAAAAGATCTCTCCTATACAGCAGCAATTAAAAAAAAAATTCCAAAACTTTGGATTGAATTAGCTTTGAATTCAGGAGTATAGCTCAACTAGTATTCTGCAAGTAAAATATGGTGCTGAAGTTCCTGGCAGCTAGAGCTCTGACTGAAATTAAACTACATTATGGTTGGCCACTTGGAGTTTGACTCATTACCAGATGAGTCAAAGAAACACAGAGGTGTAGAAGGGAAAGGAAGGAGCGAAACAAACAGTACTAAGATGAAATTTAGATTTTTCTCTCTCTGCAAAGAAACCGCACTGTACAAACCAGAACTTCAGGAATGGTGCCTAATACATGAAACTAACTGCAAGACCTGTATTTCTCTTGGTGCTTGTGCATTTAAGAACTACATCTACAAATGTAATTTTTAAAGCCATTTGCACACACTATTAAAGGAGAGAGAACCCTGGTACCAATAACAAAGCGGAAGATAAGTTCTGTCCATGAACCCATTAGGAGAGGTTTCCTGTGTTCAAGAAAGGTGCACTTCCAGATGCCCTGAGCAAACAGTGGTCAGTCATACAAAACAAATCACTTGAAGATACATAGTGAAAGCCAAAACCAACAGTACTTCAAATTGATTGAGGAGCAGTTAAAATAATTTCTGATTTGTACATGAAAGATGGAATTTTTGCTTTTGAAAAGTTCGGGTAAAGAGCAAGAAAATTTGAGAGATAAAAATAATTAAAAATTGAAGGAGTCATATTAATATCAGAATTTAAGTTAGATCACCAGAGTGAAAACAGTGATTAAGGGAAGGGGAAATCACAAAATAAGTGATTCAATCTAGAGCACTGGAGTTGAAAATATGAGGATAGTTTTCTAGAGATGACTGATTTCATTGTTTCTACCTTTAGAGCTGCTGGCATGGATGAAACTTGGTTTGTTTGATGGGGGCGGGGGCTGGCTTTTTTTGACAGTAGTACTGTTGGCATTGACAGGAGATGACTGGAATGAGTTGGAAAGAAAGATGCCATCTGAAACTGGGCGAGGCTGGCGGGAGGGCTGCTGTGGCTTAAGGGTGGCAGGAGGAAAGTCACCATAAGATTTTCTTGTGCTGGAGTACTTATCCTGACCTGCTAGATTGGAATCCTCCTCCTCCTCATCATCATCATCATTGTATGCAACAAACTTGGCAGTATAAATCGTGTCAGGGGAGAGGACCTGTGTTTTGAGGTAAGAGGTGTTTCGCTGAGGTGGGGGAGGAGGAGCGTTAGATGAAGGGGTTGGGGATGGGAGTTCATATTCCCGTGGAAGCGGAGGTCTGTACAGACCAGGCTCGTCAGGTTCCAGCAATCTTCGTTCAGCTTCATCGTGCTGCCTGCGCCTTTCAGCCTCTAAGCGACTGTAATACTCCTCTTCCTGGCGCCTCTGAAAGCCCAGAGGGAACAGAAACACAGTGGTCAGACATTTCAATCTACGAGACTTAAGCTTTCCATCACTGAGCTACAAACATCTTCCGTAAATCTTTTTTGTCTCCTTTTCTGGCAATAAGCAGAGCATCTATATGGACTCGTACAAAGAATTATTTACTACTATGCAGAAAAACAGCAGCCATCCAGTAACACAATGTAGCTGTTATTTACAAATCTACCACTGCCTGTGGTCACTGAGGCAACTGCCTGTGTAAAATAAGGGCGTTCCAAGATTTATTACTCAAAATGTAACTACAGTCAATAAGGGGCAGATTTACTAAAGCTGTAAAGAATCTGCGGGAGAGGAGAATAACCAAAATTAACTACCACCTTAAAAAAGGAACTTTGGAATTTTGTTTCATGCTTATACAATGTAAAGTAGTCAACAGAGCTTTGGAATAGATGACTCCTAACAAAGTTTCTAGTATAAACACCAGGAAAATTACTTTCATACAAAAATCGATTACAAAGAACTTTTCCAAAACAGACATCAAATAAATGCTGTTAAAAAGCATTTAAAACAGAAACTATGCTAATGATATTTATATGAGATTAATGACCACTTAAAATTCATGAAATATCTTCTATGTATTTTTCCACTTTAAAAGACTGTTCTGTTTTTAAACTAAAGAGCATTTAATTCTGTTCAGCTCTAGTCTCAGACACGTTGTAAATTAATACAAGGGTTTATTGAGTAGTTTGATAACAAATGAGAAGGTGTACTTGGGAACTGTATGTATGTTACAAAACCCTTTGGATATAATAAGCACAATATAACTTCTGCTGGGAATATACAGCATTCTGAACAAACATGATTTCTGGTTTTAATCCACATGTTTAAAAAATCCACTTTATTTGCTCATCTGTCCAACACTGACTCAATTATCCTGAAAAAATAATAAATAAATCCGATCTTGTTGATCTGCAGCAAAGATGTGAAACTCATTGCCTTGTACTACTCTCCAAAACCATTTTACTGATGGTACTGAAGTATCATCCAGTACTGATGGTACTCGTAGAAGTATCTCAGTCAACAGCTGCCAGTAAAAACTCTTTCATCAAGTGTATGACCCAAATGTCATTTGGCTGCATCATTGTCAGAAGTTAAGACAACCATGGTTGTTTTCTCTTGGTTCCATTTTTTTAAAAGCTCCATATAGAATACTTTTAAATACTTCCCGCACTCCAGATACATCTTCCTCACTTCTCTCTTATTACTACCTCTTCCACTCACCAACCCCTACTGTTCATGGGAAACAATTTAACTAAGCTTGAAAACAATCTAACAAAAGTAAATAAACACAGTCAATATATCTAAGGTCTGGGTCTTTTTTAAATGTCTTGCTCAATCTTCCAAGACGAACAGCTTTAAAAGCTAGGAGTCTTTCTTCTTTCTGAAGTCAGTGTGACTAGCAGGCAAACTGAACAAAAGTAACTGCTTTCTCTAGGAAGAAACAAAAAGGTCTTAAGAAAAAAGCTGAGTCAAGTAAGTTGCTACGTCTTCTAGTTTTATCAGTAAGGCTTCTCAAATTCATGTATAATGTTTTGAAGGAACCTACAACCCTGAATTTTTATAATTTGACTGCACACTTATCTGCTGAAATTATTTACTTGCTTTCTAGAAACCTCTTCCTTCCCACAGTCCAAACATAAAAAACAATATGGAATATTCATCGCTACTTCACTGCTTTTCATACTTCTCTCTGTATCTATATTAAAAAATACTACAGGTATATTGAAGTGCCATCTCTGGGACATAGGAAAACCCAACCACTAACTGAGCTATGATAACAAAGAAGGTATGCAAGTTATGTTGGGAGCAGAAGGGAAACAGGAGGTAACTGATTTCTTCCATAATTTTCAGAAAGGCTCTGAAGGTAAGAGCCTTCCCACTGATAAAAACCTTCATTCAGTAAGCCCACTGTACTATTTCTGCAATACCAGTCAACTCCAGCCAGCAGGAACAGGCTGTTTGTTTAACTACTTTTTGGTTTAGACTGGAGAACTGGAAGCCTTGGGCCATGACCCTTATCACCAGGGCTACTGTGTTTAAACCCTGCTGACCCAACACTGAGCTGATACTGGCCAGGCTGAAGAGGAAAGGCCTGCAAGAACCCCTGTGGCACTCAGATCACAACCTTTTCTTCAGCCTCTCTCCTGGTCCGCTCCTCCTCTTGCTGTCGGCGCTCTTCTTCCTGCCTGGCCCTGTCTTCTGCTTCTCGTTTCCGCATTTCTTCCAACTGTTGCTGCCGTCTGCGCTCTTCATCCTGTAACTAACAGAGACACAATTTTAATGGCCACTCATGTGGGAAAGATGGGTCAGAAAAATGTAACCAAATATTGGCAACGGATACATCAATATAATTTCCAGACATTAAGAGTATGATTGTTATACTGGCTTCCCTCAAATCCCTACGGGAAAAAAAAAGCAAAAGAGAGGTGCACAGAACTACATATATAAAAGCACAAAGTACACAGGGAGACATTTTTAGCAGTCATATCTGAACCCTTAGCAGAAGACTGAGGTGACTCACATTCCAAAGAGCTTCAACAACCATAGTCTCATAGGTACAGTAAAGTGAAATTAAATACTTGGAACCAACAGTCCACAGCTCCAGCAGTCAATTGTTTTTTTCATTCTGGATTAGAATTTAAGCACCGGAAAATCATGACTCATTAGTTAAAGGGTAAATCCATTTAAAGTAACATGCTCATTCAGCAAGTCTGCAAATAGTCTCAGGAGATAAATAAAGTCTCCCACTGTATCTGTAGCAGATGTGTTTTGGAAATAGCAGAGAGTGAAGGAAAGAAAACTTCTGACTACTGGGATTAAACAGCTCACAAAAATAACTCATGTCCAACAACCAATACTGGTTTATATAAGCATATGATAGTGCACAGATAGGAAAAACTGAGCACAATCCGAACTCTGCATGATTCTTGAAAGCTAACAGTATATATGCCCTGGATGGACAGGAATATTCACTGTCACAATAACAGAAGTAGAAATTAACTGGACATATAACAATACATGCTGTGTTATTTCTTGCTGTAGCATATGTTTAAAAGTAATTTTTTTTCCTCCACACAATTTTTTTTAATCTTTATGTGTATAAATCAGTAAGTGATTTGATCTTGCTATAAACTGCATGTAACAGGGATATTTTTCTACTCCTGGATTTGATTTTACAATCCAATTTCACTTACAGAAAAAGACCCTTAAGACACAAGGCACTACAAGAGAGAAGAGAAATTAAGTCTTAATGGACTTTGTGAGGACAACCTTCATGTCAGTATCTTCCTCCCCAGTTAATTAATAAAAAAAGTCTAAACATTTTTGGCTGATTTTCTTATAATTTCCCCCCATTGTTTATTTTTGAGCATGAAAGCTAAGGAATAAAATTTATTCATTTAATTTAGGCACAAATTTGGTGAATGTATTCCAGAGGATGCTACCTCCAAGTAAATTCCCCTTACTTAGGGCTAAAACTTTGTCATTCCAACTGAAAATTACAAAGATAAAGATAAAGTTTAGTTTGTACTTTAGAGAAGGGGACAGGGTAGTTAACCAACTCCCTGCTTGGATTAAGACTTCTTGTCTTAGCTATTAGAAAGACATTATTATAGCAAAGGGGATAATATTGCTGTCAAAAGGAAAGACAGCTAGTAATTCACAAGAGTTTATACAAGAGAAGTAATTTCCTCTTGACAAAAAAAAAAAAAAAAACAAGCAAAACCTGCATGGTGAGAAAATACAGGAAAATTCCTGTCCCAACTACATTTAGAAAAACATCCTGAACATCGCAGTTAGTGCTCCCAGGTTATGGCATGGATGCCTTACTGTTTAGCAGCAAATATTCCTATACAAAAGCACTTAAACAAGAAAGAATTTCCAACTAAATCAAAGAGAAAGTAGGACTAGTTTAATTGCCTTCTGAAAGAAAAAAAACTAAAGAAGGCAAAAATGACCAAGCTGCCCACCTGGGAATTGTTGTTAACATCTGAATCATAAGAATTGCAAAGACAACTGTGTCCAGGTCAGAGGCTATTGTAAAAATAATACCTATAAGAAAATGGCTTAAAATTACATGGAAGGCAAAAGTGAGAATACAGCAACTATTGAGGGATAACGTTTCATTTCGTTATGATCAGTAATGAAAATAATAGTTTCCCCTTTGAACATTCCCAGAGCAAGGCAGGGAGCTGTGGAATGATGAGGAATGCCAGAGCACTTGCAGGAATTTGTGTTTGTAATTCTGTGTGTACAACAGTGCCCAATGCTAACTTCATTCCAAATTTTCAAGATGCAAAGGAAAATCAGCTTTGTGTCCTATTTCTATTAAGAGGCCTATAAAATCCCCAGGCTGAGTATTTTGATTAGATGCTTCTCTATTCCAATCAGTGTTTCTCTTGCTTAAAAGTCACATTTTCACCTGATTTACTGTACTTCCACATCTCCAAAGTCACATTTATACTGTAACAAGGAAGAACGACTAATTTGTACAGCTAGAGTGATGAAGAAGAGCATTCTCCCAGCTGTAACCAAGCAAAGCAGCCGAGCACAAAGCACCAATTCTTTTCCTCTGCTTTGGCCCAGCTCTATTGCCAAGTGCCAATCATTTGCTCAGCCACACAACTTTGCCTCCCTGTCACCAACACATACTCGCAGCGGTACTCCTACACCTAAGTGGGCAAAGAAGCCCACCTTTCTTCTGAGCTACTGCTCCTTGTAAAGGGGCCAGTAGGCTGATCCTATCAGGAATGTTAAGATATTCACAGGACTGGCAGACATCCAGGAAGTCTCAGATTTCAGACAACATTCATTTCTCCAAGCACTGCTTAGAACACTCTACAAGATGTTCCAGGAGAACTTTAAATTTATATCCATTTATTTAATGACAGCTAAAAAGCTAGGTCAGCTGTCATAGTGCCCGGCAGAATTTAAAAAACAAACACTAGTTAAGCCAACAATTCATGCATTAACTGGTCATCACCTTCCTTCTGCCTTGTAATTAGCAGAACAGCTATCATCAATGATCACCATAGGTGTACAAAAAAAGCATCAAACATGAGAAAATTTTGTTGTGTGGGGGTTTTTTTATAAGAAACAAAGTAAAAATTACTTGGGTGTACGAAGTGGCATTGTTTAGATGTGGTTATGTCTGAAAAGTCATATGAATGGCATAAAAGCCATGAAATTATGAAAAAGCAGTATTTGCTGGGTGTAGTGTCCAACTATTTCAGAATTAGCTTCCTGTCTTTTTTTAAAGCTAAATTTGTAAATATCATAAATCATCGACTGATTCAGGCCATGCATCCAACTAGCCCAATATTCTGCTGTCTCTGACCATGGCAAGAAAAGCTGCACGAGCCTGACCTTTTCTGCTAGTATTCCCCCAGCATTTAGCACACTACTAGAGGTGTCAGCTGGTACAGCATTGTGTAATCCTCTGAGTAGCTGTTTGCAGGTGTGATGTCTATGCATTTGTCTAATCCATTTCTCAAGCTGATGATACCATCTGCCTTCACCAACCTTCTGTCACAGAAAGATTCAGGTGTTTGCAGTCTGCTTGGAAAAGTACTTTATCTATCTAGTTGCAGCTCCAGGGATCAAGGTTTGAACAAAAAAATATAGCCATAGTAATAAGAAAATATTGATAAGATACTAAGTCTGAAAAATCCATGACTCCTGGCTTGTCCACTAATTCAGAAAGGTGAAATGCTTCACCTGTTCACTGCTGTAAACTGCTTAACACTCACATTAACACACAGATACAAAATTGAGCACCTTAGATTTTATAAGTTACCTGAGATGCACTGTTTAAAAGGTGATTTTTTTTCATAAGGCAATGCTGAATATCCAAATCCATATTTTGAACCAACACATTTACAGTTTTTTCAAGCAGAACAAATTAAATTTTACTAACAGGACTTGCAAGCAGGACTTTCAAACTGGTACCCTAATTATACAGAAACTGACTTTGAAGGGGATGTATTTCTGCTCTAGAAGACTACTAAACTCTTTTTCCATGTCCCCATGTCCAATGAGTGCAGTAACATACAGAATTAGCTGAAGTCATAGCAACTACTGCTCCAGTTCTAAAGCCTGTCATGTTTTAGATGGAAGAGAATAGAATTAACCAAAAGAAACTGAAATTATATTGTATCTTAAAGACTGCATGTTTATGCAACCAACTTGGAAATATCAGTTCAGAAGTAATTTCTGAGTTTACAGTCCATTTTTATGTTAATGACAAAACTTAAAACATGTAACACCTGCTAACAACAAGGCATATGTATTTTTCAGTATGTGCTGAAAAAGTATGCTGTATTATTAGGCTCTCAGTACAATTTCACTTCAAACTGGAAAGGAAAAGTACTCTTAGAGCTCTTCTAAAACCTGCATGGATGGGAAAGGGGAAGAAACAATCTTACCTCACAGCCTGTTCATTCCAAGTTATTAGTAAGATTTTATAAACAAAATTGCACAAAACAGCAGATACACAGTTTTATATTAGACCACTACTGCAACAAACAAATCAAGTCTGCAAGCAGAACACAACATCTAAGAGGACGAAACACAGGGAAAGGAATCACCACATCTGAAAACATTCAAATGCATGCTTGCAGTTAACTTACTGCTTACTGTATCATAATGATCTTTGAACATCAAAAGATGCCAAATCATCCAAAGCACATAGGGTTGTTATTAATAATAATAAGGAATTGAAATAGGAAAGAGGTATTGAAGAGAAAGAAACAAACATACCAAATCTAGAACAGAGATTGCTGGCACAGCAGTCTGCTGCAGGTAGTAAGAAAGGGGAAAAAAAGAAAGATGCACAGCGTAAATAAAGATAGGTTAGACTTGTGCTATTTCAAAAGCATTTTCTTTTATTCGTTTAGTTGGCTGCTTTAGAACAAGGAACCGAATGCACATAAACTGAAATACAGAAATATAAACAAATAAGCCAAAATTTTTATCAGTATTGACTTATTCAACACCTCAGCAGTTCAGCAGAGATGCTACTTAACTGCATCTCTAAAAGTGAAATGTAACCAAAATGCAAACATGAATTCAGTTCAAGACAACTGTTTAGTTTCAAAATGTTCCAAAAAACTGGAAGAACTTTATGCACAAATAGTATTTTGAAGCCAGCACTTGCAGAGAAGACTAGTATTGTTATGCAATACAACTGTTTTTTTTTTCATGACACATGGCTTTCTTAGCCTAGCTACAGTAAAATTTTAAAGACAATGTTTGTTAAAATGGCAATTCTACACTAATTTTTTATGCCCATAGGTAACTCTCCATGTGCTACATATTGCCTGTTAGCAATGCTGGACTTTAGGGCAACCTGTTTGCCAAATATTTATTTAGCTTTTCCTTTCTTCAGTCTCCAAGTTTGAGATATCTATTGTTTTACACAGTAATAAAGTTAGGCACAAGAAAAAAAAGGAAAGCAATGCAGACTGCAGAGAATATGAGAAGAGTAAGTTAGGAAACGAAGCTGCCAATATAATCACGAATTCAAATCCTACTCAAGCCACTAGCTATTTCTGAATGTCAAAACAAGCATGTCCAAACATTTCTCAGGAATTAAACATTGCTTATCACAGAATTAAGTCAACTTTTCAAGACAAACACACAGAAGACACTGAACATATTACAAAGCTAGCTTTTAAGCCTGGAAAAGCATAGCTATTGGTATGTAACTTGGGAATCCACGCTGTTATTCAGAAAAGGACAGATTTTCTTATAGAAACTTTTTCTCAATAACAGTAGATTTAGCAGAGTCTTGGGAGACAACAGCCACCAGCAGAGGGATTAAAAATTTCATCATACTATTCAGTTTTCAGTTGTATTATCTTATTACATATATTATCCATTCCCACAGAACTGAATCTAAGGTAAGCAAACTGTGTAAGATGCTGATTAAACTGGACACCATGAAAAATCCAGGTGTATATGAGCTGGAGCCCTAGGCAGTGTGTATTAGCTGTTACACCACCCAAAACCACATGGTTCAACCAATGCTCCCCCCACTCCTGGGGTCAGCACTCAGATGGTGGTAAAGGTAAGAGGTAGTAGCTGGATCAGATCAACAAGTGGGAATGTCTGTTCAGCTCACTGTTCCCTGGTAATGGTATGCATTCAGTGTCTGTGTTCATGTCCCAAGACTATAAATAAAACTTTTAGAGGTAAATACACTGGGGAGGGGAGGGAGAAATCACACTATTTTTATTCCCGATTCTCCTACAGACTCCTAATTTCAAATATTTTTGCTTACCTTTCTGCAAGCAAATTTCTGCCATATTTTACCTTCTAACCATACTCTAGGTACATGGCAGAAATACTTTATCCAAAGGGAACTTTTCTCTCCCCAAAACCAGGAAAGTAAATTCAATTGCTAAATCTTATGCCATGAAAGGTAGCTTTGATACTTTTGTAACACATTAGTTAACTGGTGAAGCCACTCTAAGTTAGTAATCTTAAAATTCAAGACATTTAAGAAAGTGTCATCCTCCTTTACCCTCTAAGAACATCACAGTACTCAAAGCATGAAAACCCACCAAGCTAGAATTTTACACTATTTTTTTTAGAAAAGATTATCCCCTTTTACCCTTGCTCTTCTTTCTGCCTCCAGTCGCTGCATGATGAGCATAGTATCCACCTCATCATCCTCCTCTTCATCATCATCTTCATCCTTTTGCTTTGATTCTTGCAGTCGCTTTTGGAACTGCCACTCAAGCATGAGTTTGCGGAGGCGGTCGTTTTCTTCCGCTGTACGATCAGGCTTGTTCTGAAGGTCCTGAATCTCTTTACTCAGCATGTCCACAATGTGCATCTGTTGCTGCTTCTCCAATTTCTCCTTAGCATCCCGTTTCCACGGATCTGGAGAGAGGCTATCACCAGAGGACAGTTCCTCCTTGCTGATAGTAATGTACTGCAGATCTCTCCGCTCAATAGTCCGTGGCTGCTGTTGGGGCTGCAGCTCTCGAATAACTGTTTCTTGAGACCTCTGCAAAGTTGAGGGTTTTTCTGATTTCACTTGTTGAAGGGAGGCAGAAGGAACCACAGGCTGAGCAGGAATTAGTGGCTGAGAACGCATTTGGCCCAGTTTTCTCTCCTGCTCACGACGTTTCCTTTCTCGTTCTTCTTCCAAACGCGCCTTTTCCTTTTCATACCACCTCTGATGCTCTTCTCTTTTTTTACGCTCAGCAGCAGCTACCTGGGAGGATGCTTGTGCTCCTATCTGATTTGGAGGAGGAGGGGGAGGCAGAGGCAAATCC
>VZTN01013108.1:8013-25204 GCA_013400515.1 Erpornis zantholeuca | reverse complement strand
TCCAAAAGAACTGACAAGGTACCACATTATTTGGAAAAGCCAAATGTGTTATACTGAAAGCTCTCTGGATGACTGAGGCATATGGCATCTGGGATGGTGTTGTAAACTGTGATAATAAGGATTTGTTCTTTTAACCCATTCTTTTCTATACTGTGGTACTACCCTGTATGCAGAAAATGTCTTTGCTGACAAAATTATTTTCTTTACAATGTTATTTTATATTGGACTTTAATATGTCTTTTGTTAGTACCCTACTGAAGCAGGAAGACAAAAAACATTGGAGAAACATCTAAGAATTTCTTACGATCAGATACAGGAACTTAAGGAAATATATTTCAAAATTTCTAGTTAAAAAAAAAATAAAATTCAATGGTAAAATACATTCCAGGGCTTCTGTTTCCATTTATTTCTTTCCTACTAATTACACTGCACTCTGCGGTTACAAGGGAGACATATTCTGAGGGGAGAGAAGCTCTTATGAAAGGGACAAAAAAAAGCCATTAAGTTTAATGCCCTTTATATTAATTATATTCTACTTGTTAAAACAGAAATTTATTCAAATCAGATTTGTGTTTAAATGTATAAATCAGTTTTGAAAGGTATATGTGCAAAGGATTTATTAATTATTTGACTAGGAAAATTTCAAACAGTATTTAAAGCCAGATGAACTTCTGATAAGAAAAGAAATTTCTTTTTTTTTCTGTGCAATTATATTTCTTTTCTGGTTTAATATTATGCTAATACTTAGTATGATACTGTAAATTATTTTATTTTCTGCATTCTTATAAATGTAGAAAGCAGTCTAACAAAGCTGTTATTAACATCAATAATATCTTTACCTCTTTGCATCATTGGGGATGGCTGATTAAGCAGGGTTGCCAGACCATGGTAAATTGCTCCTTGTTTTGCTACTTCTAGTGTTACTACAGAACCTGTCCTAGTCATAAGTTCTGCTGCCCTGCAATAAAAGGCAGAGCAAATAAAACAAAATTAAATTAGGCAATATGTTATTTAGTTACCCTTATTATCAATAATCTGTCACTTGACAAAGCACTCTGTTTTTCTGATTAATACTTAAAATCACTTTGAAAATAATTACAAAATGAAGACAAAAGGATAGGCTTATGCACATAGACAATACCTACTGGCAAGTACTATTTATTTCCAGTTTCTGCTTTAAAGCTCAGAAGCCAAAATATTTAAAGTTAGAGCTAAATAAAGATGGTTCAAAACCGAAACACAAATGTATAATCCAACCTCTTCTATATAGATAGCTTGTATCATAGGAAAATAAGAGAAACATAGTACAAACAGTTGAATTTGTTCCTAAGGTTATTCACAGTCAGTTATCAAAAGCCAAGACAAAGTGTAAAGTGTAAAAAAAAAGACCTTGTGCCTGTTTTAGTAGGTTATTAAGCTAACATTTTCTTCACATAAAAACAACCAAGGAAACCATTCCATACCTTTCCTGGGACAGGCCCACCAAACTTCGACCATCCACACTAAGCAACTGATCCCCTGCAGCCAGACGACCATCCTAAATATGTATCCATGAGAAGAAAAATCATACACCAGTGCTAACATGATCTCTATTAGAACAATCAATCATTCACACAAACTAGTAAACAAAAGATTTTAAAGCATTTCCAAAGGCTCTTTCTACTTTGGAAAATGATGATTAAGAGTATTACTAACCACATCTGCAGCACCTCCTTTCACAACAGATTTGACATATATTCCAAGTTTGTCTTGACCAGCACCCTACAGAGAAAGAGGCATTAATTTAGTTAATTTATATTTGATTAAGCACTCCACAAACTTTAATCTAAATTTTACATGGCTAAGTAAACCTCTACTTTCTCGTTACTTTTATATATTTTCAAACTGGAGAAAAACCAATTATACAGAGAAGAGTTACATTCAAATAAAGTCATATGAAAAATTTAATATCAGGCCTATCAAAACTGCAAGCTTTGTTAAAAGCAAAGAATATTTGGTTTCAATGCAAGTATGAATAAGAAAGAAAATACATTAACTAAAGCTTATACCTTAGAATTGTGTTCTAGTCTCCTTCTAATAAGAAATACTTATTTGCACTTTTACAGGCATGTTGTTATTTATACCTCTTTTGTATTATGTTTCAAAAGAGTGCACTGTACCCCAGTGAAACAAGGTAAATTGCAGATTACAGGAAAAAGGAATAGAAATGTTTTTTACATTCATTAGGACTGTAAAGGAGCCAGTGTAAAGGAACGAACAGTGCCTCTAGTTTACATAAACAAATAAAGCAGACATAAGTATTTTAGAATTGGCAGAGCCAATATTTAAGTCTACTGGAAAACCATGCAGTTTTGTTCATAAAACACCTTTCTCAAGTGTTCTGCCACATTTTGAAAGGACTGTTAATGGTGAACTTATTGCAAGACAACCAACAGATACCAAGATACAAGAATGGAAGCATCTATTCAAGCCATGCTGTTGTGTCATCCACATGCTCCAGTGTACAAGACACCACACAGAACAGTCCAAATGTTAGTATCACAAACCTTTAAATTGTCTCTTATAATGCAAGACTATTACCTGTCATTTATCTACTACAGCAAACGGTGCCCTTTTACTCTGCAAGTCACTTAGGAGAGCACTAAGTACATTTTCAATGGAGCACAGTCTTAATTGTAACATCATTTTTCTAAAATAACCCCCCAAAGTTGCTTTGAGAGTTTTCTCCTTTTTTTCCCCCCCCCTCTTTTCTTTTGGCAGCAAAAGCATGCATTGCTCTCATTGTTGTAATAAATAAGAATCAAGGTGAAGATTATTCAAAGCTAGTGTTATACAGACATAAGTTTTCTAAGCAAGTGAGAGACCTATTTTCATTAAATCTCAGGTTAATCCCAAATGTTTACACAAGAGCCGCAGATAAATAATTCCTTCAAGTCTTATAATTCCAGATTAACATTCTACGTGTCCAAATTTTTCATAATTGCTTAATCCACACTTATGGATAAAAAGTAAGAAAATGCAAAAAATGACTGAAATATGGATACTTTCTTTGTCTAGAAAGAATATAAAGACAATTAAAAGAATTTAGTTGCTTTTTGGTTTTTTTTAAAGAGCTCTAAAGAAACACTGCAATAACTGCAGAATAACCTTAACTTTATACCAGAAAAATTGTCTAAAGTTATGAGAAACGCAAGTCAGAAGACAGCTAAATAAATGTAAAGGAAAATGAAACCATGCTTCACAAATCTCTTTTTCTTCCTCAAGCAACCAAGATGTACATGAGGAAGGATGGTCTAGCTGAACACCTAGACTTCCAAGGTGGACATTGCAAGACCTTTTAGCAGGAGTTTTTCAGGACTTCGAGGTGACATGCAATGAGAAAGAACTTGTCCTTGTGTATTAATTAATAACAGGTTCAATAATGGATCGAAAGTTGTTAGTTTTCATAAGAAATGGAAGTTTACTGAGGAGCCTTAAATGAATGTGCTGTTCACCATGCTCATAAGTGTTCCAAGAAAAAGGCAAACAAGAATGCAACTAAATGTACCAAATAGAAGATTCATCAAGTAAGTCAAAACCAAGAGCTGGAGAAGGATCACATGATGCTGAACACTGGAGCAATAATGGGGTGAAGATATATTTCACTGGTCTAAACATGAAGTAATGCTCCAATCTTCTAAGGTGCTGGCTCCCATCAGGGCACCGTTGGCACAACCAGTTACCACCTTCCCTGGTTGGGAACTGAAAATTAAATTATGGGGTTTATATGTCCCTTCCTATGCCTCTAGCCACTAAGTATACCTGAAGCCAAGCTCCTTGGATTCCAAAGGGCAAAATAATCAACAGCAACTCATCCACCCACCCTTGCAGTTACAACCTCATGCATCACATCAGTAATTGCAAGGACCAAACAGCAGCTTTTCTTGGTGGCCACACTGACTAAGGATAACCAGATTCCTTTGAAGCCACCTGGAATTAACAGCATTTTTATTCAGTCCTAACTTCAAAGGATGCTAGCAGGAATCTCTTCCCCTTAGGTATAGAAATTCAGACAAAGACCTGTCTAATACAAAGATTAGATAAAAACAAGCAAACCTTTGGAAGAGCACTGCCACTTAAAACAGTGCACACATTAATCAAGCAAGTTTGGTACTCATGTATTGCATTAGACAATATATTCATCCATATACATCACTTTTCTCATGCTTGATTATAACTCTTAGTGCACATTAAATGAAGTTGAAACCTTCTGTATAAGCCCATGATATGTGGCTTATATTGGTTTGTAGATAATGATGAAATAAACATTTTCAATTGCACAAATACCCATAGATTGGTTTCTAAACTGACTTAAACTCCTAAAGTTTAGTCACTGTTTTCAGAGCCATCTTATACCAGCTCAGAAATCTGGAAGCCAGTAGAACAGAAAAGAACAAAGCAGAAACCACGATGGTCAGTAAAAATCTGAAAAAGTCACATTTAGAAAACTGTTCAGTATTCTGATTACTCCCTTACAAAATGACACCAACGGAACCATGAGGTTCAGGGGATAACAAGAATCATCAGAAACATGGAATACCTTTCTTGACAGAACCAACTAAGCAGACATTGGCTTTTTAGCTCAGCAACAATCAAGGAACTGAAGGGCTACGGGATTATGAGTTGCACTGATAGAATAATTTATCATCTCTCTAATCAGCCAACAGGAAACACTTTCTTACTTCTGCTATCATATCTAGCATGTTTTAAATACTAGAACACAAACACAAACAAAATGCAAGAAACCTCCACCCTGCAAAACATTTTCTATAGAATTTCACAATTAAATTGGGAAACAGCTAGGAACAAGACTGCTGAAAGATGCCAAATTGTAAATAGAATCTAAGATTCTTGGTAGGGCTCTTTGAGGCTTTAGAGAAAAAAAAGCCAACCAAAGAAACAACATAACAACAGAAAAACAGAAACAGAAAAACAGAAACAACATAACCTAGAGTAGATACAATTAAAGAAAGCTAGAAACCAGGATGAACCACGGAATGGTTTGGGTTGAAAGGGACCCTAAAAGCCATCTAGCTCCAATGCCCTTGCCACAGTCAGGGACACCTTCCACTAGACCAGGCTGCTCAGAGCCCCATCCAGCTTGGCCTTGAATACTTCTAGGCATGTGGCATCCACCACTTATCTTAGTAACTAGTTCCAATCCCTCATCAACAGTAAAGAATTTCTTTTGACCATCTAATCTAAACTTACTCTTTTCCAGTTTAAAGCCATTCCCCCTTGTCTTGCCCTTCTAACAAGTCCCCCTGCAGCCATCTGGCAGACCCTTTTTAGGTATTGGGAAGGCCACAATTAGGTTACTCTGGGGCCTTCTCTTCTGGCTGAAGAATCCCAGTTCTCCCAGCTTTTCCTCATAGGAGAGAAAGATCTTACATTTGTTTTTGTTATGCTCTTTGGCTAAAGGCACCACACCTGGAAGATACTGTATCACTCGGATTTTTGCTCTACCTGTGCCTATACTCTAATCCTGACAGTAAACCATCATTATGATTCAAAGGAGCTGACGTTTTACTCCTCATTCCTTCTTTTCCCATATTTTTATGATGCCTATAGAGTTGATCAATCTCTTTCCTGTTCTTTTAAAGGAAGTTATGAGCAGATGTGTTAGCTCCAAGTCATCTCACTAAATACAAAACTAACGAATTTAAAAATTATTTAAAAACAAATCTCTGTTCAGATTACATTAAAAAAAAAAGATCATTATCAACTACCACATCTACTCATGTGTTATCAGGACCAATTAGCTTCTCCTCTAATTCACATGTCACTTAACATGTTTCTAACAACATGCACGTGCTTTCACAAGCTTGGGAACACTTCTCACTAAATATCCCTAAAATCAACTCAGCATCTTCCTTTCAACTTTTACCCTAAGCTTTACAGTAACGTGAATCCAAATTCCTAATTTCTGTTGAAACAGACTAGATTTTGCTTTAGTTCTACCTTCCAGAAGGCTGCATTAGAAGGAAATACACAATTATTAGAAACACAAAAAGGTTCTTAATATATAGTCACACATACTGAACTCCAAAGTGAACAAAATTCTCATACACACAACACAAATTTTCCTGTTATTATTTACTGACAGTACAGTAAAACAGATTTCTTTGTGAACTACTTATTAAACTGCTTTTCTTTCAAAGGAATGTGAAGGTCAACATAATTAAAACTATTCCCCCACAAATAAAACAGAGCAGTAACATGTGTGTATCAGTAACAAAAATATGATAAACCTTTCTTTTCATTTTCTCCAATCCTTAATACCAGAAGCATGTGTATCCATATGGCTTTCAGTTCAAACAGAAGAACACAACTGTAAAGGAGTCAGATGACTGTGGAAAACAAGAATGCAGTAAGCATAAAGAGATGGCTTAGTCTCTCTCCCCAAGATTAACATTCTGAAACCTACAACACATTTTCTCAAATATACATAACCAAACACAAAATCCCCAAAACCTAAGTATTTTTCAAAAAATAATGCAAGATATTCTAAATTTAAAAAAGCCTCATCCACTGTACCATACTCTCTAGTGCTACCAATCTACCCATTTTCTTTCACACTTGATGCAACCTTTTCCCACAATCCTTGCAGAAAGTAAAATATACCCTTTTGAGACAAAATTTGGGAAATTCTTCCCTTTAAGCAATAATTTAAGGAAAAAACCCACTAAACTACTACTGCTGCTTCAGTTCACCTGGGTGACAACATTTCTGAACTGAACCAAGCATACTACTCTGAAGACCTCTACACGATAGTACTTTCACAATGCATAGCCAAAACAGAACTCTAGGGGGGAAAAAAGTTCTATCAGGAAGATATTAGCTGTACAGAATTCAATACAGTGAATTGGGGACTGAAGAACAGAACACAGTATTTAAAAATGCTGATACCTGAAGTACATCAGACCTAAGCTTCAATATGAGGAACACCTCCATTCTGGGCTTTTACAGTCCAGTTAAATAATCAGTACACAAAAACCTTTATGCACAAATAAAGTGCATAAAGCAGAGAGAATTAATTTGGAGGCAAGCAGTGAAGCACTATTTCAGGATTTTTTAAATATTATATAATAAATTAATTACAATGACACTAGTAGTGCACTCATACAGAGTGTCAGGAAGAGACCCACCTGTCTTGCTCCCATGTTGTCTCACACTTGGAGCGGTGCAGGCACTATTGCAGTGTGGCAGGTCCCATGACAGACCTGACTGGAAGCTCAGCTGATCCCCGTCTCCAGTTCCCCTCCTCCCAAATACAAGCTTTGTTTTCAACTAAATCAGCTTCCTTAAATTGTTTACAGCACAGCATGACTGTTCCTAACAGTGCAGGAAAGGGGTTAGGAAGGGTCTGGATCATTAAGGGGGATTGATTCCACTATTTGGTGAGTAACTTTATTTTCAACCCAACAACTTAAACTGTTTGAAATTCCTAAATCCTATTATAGCCCACCCATTGACTTTTCAAGCAGCTCTGGGTAGTGTCTGCAAAACAATTGTATTCTAGTGGGAGCTGAGCCCCAAAACAATTGAAAAACAAACACCCACATACGTTCAAGTTCAGAGAAGTAAACTACACAGTGGAAAAATGTCTTCATTTTAAGCTTTGAATGCCTGCATAGCAAACACACTGAAGAGACACTTCTCAACTTTGCCAAGTCTCACCCATTCCCCTTCTAAATGCAAAAAAACCTTCTAACTTTAGCAAGGGATGAAGATAAGTGACATATGTAGAACTGATGAAAATGCATCCTGCTAAAAACCAGAATGCACTTTCACTCATGCAACTGGACAATGGGATAAAAATGTTGTGTTCTCCCCTGCTTTTTTTCCAGAAAGCTTTATTAGGTGTCTGAGTCAAAACATGAAAAGATTCTTGAAAATAATCTCCATGCTTGGACTTACTCATCTGTAAAATGCACAAAGCCAACATATGGGGGAAACTGAAGAAAACTGTTAGATCCAGCACCCAAGATGAAGCCACACATTTGCATGAGATGCAATACCTGTATATAGATTTTCTTATAATCCCACATTTATCTTAAGAAGTAATTAAATGTTTTGGAAGAGCACAAGTTGAAAGATGTTAACATACTGCACTTGCAAGTTTGTCATGCACTGGGAGTTTAGTCAGAGTATGAAAATAATTAATCCTAAATTTGCTGTGATTTGCAGGTCAGAATTCTATGACAAAGGACAACTTTCATATTTAACTGGAATTTTAATAGATTTTCTAATCCTACTTGCGATGTAAAAATCCTACTTGTCCTGTTAAAATGAACACAGGACACTTCTGCACACAGAAGTCTGTTTAAAAAGGTAACTTGGGTCTTTGTTCTAAATCTAAATGAAGAGAAGAACATATGGGAAATTGCTTAAATGATCAATCTACCTTGTAAAAACTAAATAAACAAGGAGCCCTCCCTCACTGAGACCTAGAATAAAAGGAGCTACAAGTCAAGAGGATAAATGAAAAGCTGAGGTATGAAACACTATCAATAAATCCAGAGATTAAAACTCACCAGAAGTTCCACTTTCCTTATATCTACCTTTATTTCATCTGTGTGGCCCCGTACAGAGTTTGACAATATTTAAAATGGGACTGAAGGAAGATAGGGAAGCTTTTAGAAAAGAGGAGGAGCTTTATTTTTTACAAGGCAGGCTAGTTTGAAATAGTTCTTTTCAAAGAACAAAAACATGTTTAGAAAAAACTTACAAGATGGAGTCTAAAATTACAACCTAAGGCTATAAGTAAAAAAAAAACCAAAAACAACAAAACAAAGGAAAATACAAAGAAATAAAACACAGAGAGGGTTTATTAGGCATTGGATGATGATGATAGTTGGTTTAACATCAGTACTGTTCACAGGCCATGAGTTGCAGAGTCCATGCAAATCTAACTTCACGTGAAAATATGACCAAAGACTGTGGATCAGAGAACAATTAGCCAGCTGGAACTTCAGCAAGAGCTTTCAGTTCTTTTTAAAAAAAAACACTACTATTTATCTTGCAGATTAATGAATTCAAACAGACTGAAGCCAAAAAAACATCCACTAAAATCCAACGATTAAAGCCAACATTAAAATCTCACCTGAGAGATAGCATTTTTTTTTTTAACATACATAAATAACATTGGTAAATACTGACAAACATGCTCTTATACACAGACACACACATATTCTTCTCAGCTAATTCAGGAAAAGTGCTTGCTAAGTACTCATATTTGGAAAATTAAGAAGTTACTAGAACAAAGGCTCTGTAAACTTTCACTTATAATTGTCTTCTAAATAGCAGTAGGACAACTGGAAAACCTGAGCTAGATCCCAGGACATATCACCTTTCATAAAGGAATTCAGTAAAGAATTTATTGAATAAACACATAAATTGACGGAATTACTTTCCTGTAGAAAGACTGGAGGAGTTCGGAGAACTCATGCAACTATGGCAATCCATAGCAGTTAAAGAGCAAATATTTTGGTACCTCTGGTCAGCACAACTTCAGCCTCTAGAATGCTGATGCACTGACACAGAGCAGGGGAGGAAACAACTAGCCACCACAGTACCTCACTAAAAGAGAACCTGAAAGGTGAAGAAAAAAACCCACCTCCCCCCAGTATTACATTTTTTTACACAATTTTCATTCTTCAAGTCACACAGACTTCAATCTCAAAAAAAAAAAAAAAAACAAAACTACAAATTCACTGGGACCAGGAGGATGGAAGGAAAACAAAGTTGATACAACAGAGCCAAGTCAATTTAATGCATTAAAAGAAAAGCTCAGCTGAGACAATGCTATGCAAAGATTTCATTCCTCTTGTCCATAAAGGTATTTGCCCCTTTTAAGCCTGGTACAATTTTGTGCTTAACTACAAAATTTCTGTCAAGTTAAAGAAGCTGAAGGACCAACCTGGAAAATGTAATCTAACCTCGGTTTTTGAGAAAGCCTAATAAGAAACAAGTCCTTTTCCATCATATCCACGTATAATATATCAGTACACAGTAGCCCATAATTGTTTGCACAATTAGCATTATTTTGCATTATCCTTGCTCTAAAAGGATTGTGCCCAAAATATTGCATTTGCTTAAACATATCACTATGAAAATGGTAGAAATAAAAGAGGCAGCATTAAGAAACACCCAACCAAAACAAACCACCACAGCTACTTCTACAGAGTATTCAGACCAAAGAAGAAAAGAACAAGATAAAATACAGTGATATAAAAAAAGAAACTACTACTCCTACATCAGGAAAATGTAAAATTGAGGATGTACAAAAGCACCATAATAATGAATTAATAAACATGACAGATTTAATGAGAGCAGTTAAGGAGAACAGATTTTATTGCTAGTGTTGCTATGTCACAAGATGACTTTTATAAAACTTCCTTGTCAGTAGCAGAAACAGGAAACTCTGGCTCACATACATTCCATCAGCCATAAAATGAGAACACACCATATAGTGCAGCTGTATAGAAACATCAGATAGGATATTTCTGAATAACAGGAATATCAGACAGACTTCTTAATGGCAGCATCACAGCTATCCATGAGCTGGTGAGTCACCAAAGAAGCATTAAAAGCAGGCAGAAGAAATTCTGCCTGTTCCTCCTTCCCATCTGGTATTTGCCAGGACAAGCAGCCCTAATAGCATGGTGAAATCAACAGCCAGATCCTTCTAGTGAGAGTAAACAGGAAACTTAATTCCCAGGCGAGCCACCCATGCTGCGACATGCTCATGGGGACCTGCCACCTGCAGAGTGATGGCTTGGAGGTGCTGAGACACCACACAGCTCCACCAGTATCCCAGTCTGAAGAATGAGTCTGAGTGTAGGTCCATCTCTTGACCAGGTGCTAACCTCTTAACGAACTACTTACTCTTAACAGTCAAACTACTCCCATCTCCACACATCATGCCCCACCTACCATAGGCAGATCACAAACCACTGTGCTTTCTGTGAGGTTAGCAATATTCTTGCAGTTTTAGTAGATCTGTAAAATGACCTAGTTATTTCAATACCTATAATGAGAACTAGAACTACAAAAACTATTATGGGGTCACTTTACCAGCTGTTAGAAATAACAGTAGAATTGTATTAAGTAATTAAGGAAAAACTATGTATCTGCAGAGCATATCTGCAGTACAGCACCTAACCAAACCGGTGCTGCTCCAGACAATTAACAGAAAGGTCTTGTCATTACTTGTTCTGAAGCCTCATTTGCCCACACCCACTGAGCTTCATATACTTTGTTTATCACTCCGATATAACTGGGGCAATGAACACCTTCCAGCAATAAAGACTGGCAAAAACATACCTGACTGAAAAAAATACCCTTCAATAACAACTGTTTTTGGAAAATATTACATGTATTAAAAGCCTACTTTCATGTCCGTAATATACCAGAAAGTCTTCCTAATGATCTTTTAGCATAGAAATGTACATTTCTGTCTTAAGTACATGCTCACATAAATGGTTTCACACTTCACATAAACAGTAAACTAAAAAAGTAGTCCTGAACTGAAAGTACCTTTGCTTTCCAATTACACTTGGAATCCACAAAAGTGTAATACAGTCACCAACCTTTCCAAAGTAATACTTCCAATTTAAGTGGTTTCAGATACCAAGACTATATGTCAAAACACTCCAGTAGTTCACATAATCATAGATCTTTTTAAGTAAGTAATTTTCAAGATTTTCTTGGATTTTTCAAAATTATGCAAACATGAACCAAGATTTTATTTTAATAATATAGGTATCACATAAAAGTGTGCGTAAATAAACGAATATACCATACTGAAGGTATCTCAGATACCTCAAAATGCTTTACAGGTGACACTGCTTTCCCAAGTCACTTAAGCTTCTGTGGTATTTTATAAAAATAAAATCAACTGCAACTAAAATGTCTTTAAAGAAAAGAGCACAGAAACGTAGCTTATCAAGCCTGATACCAGCCATCAAGCCTGAAATCTTTTATCTGCCTACACCCAGAGTAGATTTGACTGGTTTTTATCAAGGCTAATCTCTGATTCCAGATTCTTAAGCTTACAAAGAAGATCTCTGCAAGTTGTAATAAACATCCTTAAAAGCAAGTTTATGGAACAGAATCAAGTCTCACTCTGACTGCCCTGGCAAGTAAATAGTCTAGAAGCAATTAAATAACCCGAGCTCGTAAGCATTTTAAAAAATAATAGTTTACTAAACTATGCAGCTAGTTTACAAACTTACTCTCTAGGAGGCAAAAGTGAAGGTTTTTGACCACCCAAACACTCACATTCCATAAAGCTGCATGCATTCTTCAGCTTGTATCTGGATGAGTACATATTTTATCTCCTCCAAACGTACTAAGCCTAAGACTCATTGAACTACTTGTTGTGGGCCCTGAGGCAGGAAAAAAGCCAACTTTGTAGCTATTGATCCCGCCTCCAGTGAGGGTAGACTTTTCCAGACTTGAAAATCAGAAAACCCCCACTTTGTTACAGAAAACTAAGGCCTGTGCTGCCTCAAGACAAATGCAGACATTTTGGAAATCTGTCATCATTAGAGAAAATACTTTTCAAATATAAATGAGGTGATCCAGCCTACTGTATCTAAAACTGATCTGTTAGCTGTGGCTACAGCTGCCCTGAGTCATGTCATACCCTGAGTTAAAAAGAATTTTAAAACTGACCCATGCTCTACTTACAAAATACTTCAGCTTTCCCCTCTCACATACTCCTCCATGCTGGGGACCAAAATCCAAATGTTTCTGGAGCTAGCCAAAGTACAAGTCACAAGTGGGCAAAATAGTTCCAATTAAACAAAACAAGCACTATAAATTCAAGCTTTGGTGATAATCACCTTTATTCAAAAGGTAAAGAAACATTAAGCATTTAACTGCTATGACCAATTCCACAGCAGCCTTAGATTGCAATGAGTGGGAAAACAGATGAAAAATAAGTACCTTACTGGTCAGAGAAAAAAAAGGTAGATTGGCAGCAGTACATCCAACAACCTAGAAACTTTATGTCTGGTGTATCCAGATGCTGTATTTGCAAGAAACCACTAAAGGAGTCTCTAAAAGAGAAAAGACTGAAGACTTTTGTTGTTCTTTTTAATGGAATTAGAGTTATGTGTTACGTTTTAATAAAAGAATGTTTGCAATCAAGATTGACTTGCACACCAAGCAAGCAAGTAAATACACCCTCTTATCTTCTAAATGTGCTTCTCAAAGGACAAGCCAGGATGTTCTGTAGTGGACCTCCTGAACTGGTGTTAATAAATTCTACTCTACTGTACTTTTGTGCATATGTAGTTTCTGGCGATTTTCACAGTGTTTAACACGAAAAGCAGGTACACTGACACAAAGAGCTGTAGCATCTTTTGTGCTAAATGAAAAAATATAAATTTACAACAGCAAGATTTCTCTCACACTCCAGGAATTGAGTACTTCAAAAAGATAAATCTTCTTTGATGGAAATCAACTAGAACAGCTAGCTAAAGCAACTGGCCTAACATTTCATTCTAAGATTGGAATCAAGTATTCAACAGTTCCTAACTTATTTTACTTTACTCTTAGTCTTATGAAATGGTATAAGTGGTAAGTAAAGGCAAAACGCTTCACAGCTGACATTTGTAAAAGACTAAGCAAATTTTGTTCATTAGTCTTTCTGAAACTTTCTGAAAAAAAGTCTTTATTATTGTAAATGCTGCAACTTAATATGATATTCTACAAATGCATTAAAGGCACTCTTAATTTTCAACAAAAGAAATTAAATACATGAGCCTGTTTGATTCCACTTCTCTCTTGTTTCAAAGGAAAAACCTTTCACTGAGCTCAAGGAAAATATATTGCTCCAATTCTATTTCACCAGACAAGGGTTAACTTTTTAATGTACATTTGCTATAAATACTCCATGAGCACTGCCATACTAAGGGCTACTCAGAATTATGTACAAATCTACAAGTTGTACTGCAGGTTCTGTGATGCTCTTCCTTGGTAAGTCAGTTCTGATCTAATGTTTCAGCTTAATTATGTCTGCATTGGGCTTCACAGGCAAGACACATTGGGCAATTTATTTTTGGAAAAAAAACATCTTGTATCTCTGCACTTTTTAAAAGAAACAGCACTTGCCTCTATAGCTCAGGATAAATTACAATCCAAAAACCCCAGAGCAGTAACTTCCACATAACTCAGGCTCTGCAGTTTCAGATGGATACAACATAATCCAGGATCAGTGTGTACACAAACACATACTTTTATGCACCTACATGTCTACTCCAACTGGGAGCATTACTCATACAGGAGAAGGTCGACACAGAACTTACTAAGTTCTGAAAGTCTTTTTCACTAATAAAAGTAAAAATAATTAAAGTGCTGTATCAACATGCATTTAAACAGAATTTTCAAGGTTGTTAGAATGCCAGAATTTAATGAAGTCTGGTACAGAAATTGTAGCTACAGTATATGTGCACCACATTTTTAGCAGGAATGCTATAAAGTGCCTGCATACACAGGGTATGAGTGCAATGAGGAAATGGCACATGTATTTTAAAACTCACTTTCTTTCAGAAGCCCTCAAATACATGTCTGGGTCACCTATTTGCAGGATCAATCTAAATAGGAGCAAATAAATAAAACAAAACCCACTCCACTTGAGCAGAACTGAGGTCTCACAGCTACTGAGAACAATCACACTGTGACGGTGTAACCTTCAGATTTTACACAGCACATAAAAACAAAACAAATATTGGCACAACATCTACAGGCCACCAAAATTTAAGCAAAACCTCTGCTGGAAGTTAGGTATCAACAAAAACCAGGCAAACTGCTAACATACAGCTGAAGACTAAATTGGAAACCTATATACTATTTTATTTCTGCGAGACTGAGAAATCTGCTCTGGAAATAAGAATTACATACTGTATTTTCACTAAGTCCTCCTAAGAAGCCTGTTAAGGCAACACCAGTAGCTTAGACCACGGAGGTGAAGTAGCATTGAACACTAAAAAAAAAATAACAAAACCAACAAAAAACCACCTCTACAAAATGATTTCAAAACTTATTACTGAAACATTTCGAGTAATCCATGCTGGGAGGAAAGGCCAGATAATTTCCTTAAATACTTAGAAAGCACAGACACAAGAAGACTTCAAATACTGAGGTATCTGAAATTCTAAGATCTAGAACACATGTAAAGAGCTAACAAATAGTTTAATAAAAATCCTACTGTCTGTATTTGGAAATACAGGTTAGAGAGACCCAAATTTGTAAATTGCTGCCAGTATTATTAACTATAACCATAATTTTCAATTTTGGGAAAAAATAATTAAATTAATGTTTAAACCTGTTCCTTCTATATGGATCTCCTACAAGATATTGGTAGAGAAAATAATCAGAAAAATTTTACATCTAAATTTATATTTCTGTACACTCAAACCCTCCTGAAATTTAACACCTTGAATTGGCTGCTAAATATAAAATGACATGGAATGGTTTAGAAATTAAAGCAAGTTAGAATAATTTAATTCACTCTTATGAACAAACAAGGTTGCCAAATACAAATTATTTATGGGTAATAAGTTTAAAATACTTGTTTATAGCACAGTAAATCAGTTCCCTGGAGCATTTACTGCTGAACTCTCATACTCGTGTTTAAAATGCTTCTATTAAAAAAGAAACACCTTATCACATCTCATACTATTTTAGTAAGCACTACTTAATCTGACTAGCTGTTAAAAAATCCTAGAAAATACACTCTGATTCATGTGCCAGTAGGGGCATATGCATATGTATTTTAAGGTGCTTGTATATATTTTAAGTTAAGTTTTTCTGTTATACTACTAAAAGATGACTGGAGAAGAAGTAGAAATGTGCCATACTTTAAAAAGAAATAAATTGCAATACACTAGTGAGTATAACCAGCATGCAAAGATTAATCAACAAAACCTGCTCTATCGTTCCTGCACAACATGGGAATCCTTTCTTTCGTGCAGTAGTAACCTAAACAGAATTTAAATGCCTCTCCTCTGCGAACATGTTGAATAAGACACCCTAACTGCAACGAATTTGCATGTTCTGGTCTTTTCAGAAAGGTCTAGGGAGCATTAAAAATCTTACATTGTTTGGGACATCAATTCTAATTATTCTACTAAGATTTTATAAGAGGAAAACAGACTTTTAGAGGAACCTGGATTAAAGCCAACTAATATGACAAGTAAACAGATCACAGGTCATGCTATTCATGCTCTGGCACAGTAAAACAGTTGTTATCACACCTGAAACTTTAAATATTAACGGTCACTTCCACAAATTTCAGAAGTGCATATGAAGAACAAGATAAAAAATTAGTTTTTTCTTTCTAGATTTTAGAAAGTTAGCTACTAACATCTGACTATATTTAACTGCATGCTGTATTACATAGTTGCTACATGAACAAATAACTACTGGCAGGTTTAAACAGGCAAGAGAGCAGGAAAAAGTACAGGGATAGTGAAACTTCAGAGAAAAACAGTCCCAACAGAAACCTGAACGGACTTACCATGGATTCTGTTCTTCCAACAACAGAAAACCACATTTTGATCTCCGGGACTACAGATCCTTGAAAGAAAAAAAACAATTCTCCACTTCTCTTCCAGCCCTCAACAGCAACCACCAGCTCTAGTCTGCTGGATTTTCCAAGATACCCATCAAGATAGCTCGGAGCTCGATGCTATGACACAGTGCAGCATTTATCAACACCAGCTATAACCAATACAATATTCAGACTCTTACGTAATCAGTTATGCTGTTCTGACTTCCATTTACTTTAGAGGCTTTATTAAACACTGAAAACTGCTAGAAAAAACAAAAAGGGAGCCCTTTTGTACTAAAGATGAAAACCTCCAAATTAAACAGGAAGTAATGTGCTGGCCCACAGATGGCTAAGAAGTCACATGCGAAAGCCCCCAAAAAAGTGATATATTTTAAAGTAAACTGCATGCACACGCAGCTTCCAAATCATCTGGATTTCATAAAAACTTAACCACAATGTGGTTGGGAGTCTGGCAGCTTTTAACATCAAAACATCTTTCAGGGTTAGAGCAACCAAAGTCTGTGCACGACCTCAAAAAGCAACACTGTTCCCCGTTCCCTATACCCGACCACTCCTACCAACTATATT
>VZTN01013104.1:0-19811 GCA_013400515.1 Erpornis zantholeuca | reverse complement strand
GAAAGAAAGAAAGAAAGGATAAATTTGATGCATAACTTACTAATACCTGTTACTGAGCACAGAAATGAAGCATTATACTTACTATTAACTGAGGGGCATCTATTTCCTGAACAATCAGTTACTTATGTTTGTAGTTTTGGCACTGTTATGGATAAGTTAACTAGATAATGGTTTATACAACGTCAAATTTCAAGTACAATTGAGCTTTTCCTTTGTATGTGCTTGATAAAACAAGCACAATTTATACCAAATACTTGTTTATTGTATTAGTGTGGAACTCTTCCTTGGAGTGCAGGAGTAGCTTTTACTTTACACATTCAACTTTATTTCCACTAATTGGCCATTTTTATTTCTTTGCTTTCAGCACCAACCCCATATTTCCAGTCTTCCTTGTACTCAGCTCTGCAATATCCTGAACAGATATTTGGCCATTCTCTGTTTCTTCATTGACCATATAGACAATGTAATTTTCTTGAAAGACAGCAATGCTGCACAACTCATACATTCACATTAATATAAAACATATTTTTCTTTGTATGCATTTTATTAATTTACAAGAAAGCATAAGCTTTATGGGGAAAAAAAAAAAGTTAATCAGCTGGAGGAAAACAGAACTTACAAATGTTTTTAGTCTTTTTCCTTCCTTGGTAAGAATATGAACATTTAAATGTATGCAGCAGAAGCAGATGAAATCACATTCTCTGACACTTGTTAACTCTGAAACAGATATGTGATTGATTGCAAGGTGGCGTAGCTGCTGGCATTTTTCGTCGGCACATTTTGATGATACAGTTACTTAGGTGAACTTCAAGTACATCAGTGACATATACAATGTTTCAGACGCTTTGAGTGATTTCAAAGCTAATAATTTATGAAAGCTTTTGGAGCCAGTTATAAGGTTTGTCTCAGAAGAGACTGATTTTTTGTTTTAATCCACAGTTCCTCACTATATATCCTGTTTATCTCATCTTATTTAGTTAGAAAACAAATTCGTAGAGCTTTAATTCAGAAATGTCTTCTTTAACTATGTGTCAACACCTTAACAAGGTGTCCTATATGAAATGTTTGGACTTGAAAATACCTATGCAGCAGATGAGTCTAGAAAAAGGTGAGGAATATAAGGAGTGAAGTACCAAAAAAAAACCTTAATTTTAAAATAAACCAAAATATAAGGGGAGAAAAAAAATTACCTGACAAGAAGTTTAATGCATTCTTTGTGAGACTGTTAGACTTCATTTGTTAATACTGTGGGACAGAGCAAATCTCATATCCTCGCCAAAGTAAAGGAAAAAACACCTGATGCTCAAATTGACCCCATTTATGTAGCTTGTCCACAGGTTCCTTCAGGACTTCAGATGACCAACTCAATTCAAACATGGTGATTGGGACACTCCAGAGAAGTATTAGCTAATAAAAAGGTGAAGATGTTTCTCTTCCATTCAGTGTATATACAATATTGGATCACTTAACTGGAGTATTCTGAGACATAACTGGAAGGATAGTAATGATAGGAAGAAAATAAAATTAATTAATTGCTACTGTAAATTGTGATTAGATTGCAATGTGATATATTAATTTCAAATAATTTTATAAATATGGAAGAACATATTCAACAACTCTAGAATACAAAAAATATACTTAATCCATTAATATTCTGTTTTTAAGATTTTGCTACTGAAATGTTTGCAAAATAATTATATGTCCTTATATTTCTAGACAATTAAATGAAAATTCAAGTTTTATTCAGAACAGTCAGTGAAATGATTTACTATCATGGTGTGAAGTTTGAATTCTTTTAAAGCAGATATTCCTTTATAACAACATTAACATGTAGATCTGCGTCCAACATTAACATGTAGCTCTTGTATCCATTTCCTGAAAAACGTGGATGTACTCACCACAAAGCACCATCTTTTTGATTAGCCAAGTAGAGTAGCATTTCTTTATAAGACGTGGACTTATTTAAGGTATTTAAGAGAGGTCTAACAGTCACTCTTCATGGCTTCCAGTGAATAGAAATTACTTCAAATATTTTACTACAAGCATAAAGGATGATTAGCAGGTTATATTGCTATTTCAAATAATAACTTGTGAATTGTAATAGCATTGCTTGTATTATTCCTAGAGTGTCAAATTAATTTTTGGTCTAACAGCAGTGGTACTAGTAAAGCTGGTCAAGGGATTAATTTGGCCCGCTGCATTTTGCTTCCAGATATTCCAGAGAATTTCACATATAATTGCTACACCTAGAATTCAGTTCCCTAAACAATGTGTAGGAAAACTAAGCCCACAAGGAATCAAACTTGATAATGAGGAAAAATGGATTATCAGACTTTGTATGACTGTTAGAAGAAGGATTACTCTATGGCAATGAGCCTCAGTGGAAAGCTAGGTGACAGATTAATTGCCCAGGAGTTGCAATGAAATATGCCCATTTGTCATCTCCATAGTCCCAAAATACAAATCTCATGGCACATTTTCTTCTTTAATAAAAAAAAAAGAGCTTTATTCTTATTGTTTTGCATATAAAACAATTAGAATGCTTTCAAAATATTTGTAGAATAATTTCCAAATATTCACTGAATTGTTGAATTTTTTTGGAAGTTGCACTTACTTTCATTATTAAGAAATAGCATACAGTTATTCTTCTAGGAGATTTTAAATATTGCTTCGGAATGAGTTAAACTGAGCATTTCTAGAAATCACAACAAAAGCCTTTGCAGTGGACCCACTGTTTGGGTCGCAGAAGATATCTTGCCTTTTTAACACAAAATCTGCAAATTCATGCAGTTGGTTCTGTTAGTGTGCAAATTTAACGTGTGAGCCTTACATATTACACATGACTATTGAAAATGTGTAATTAAAAAAAAAAAAAATCAAGACAAAACCACCAAAAATACTCAGGACAGTGTTGTGAAAAACAGACTCCAGTTTGAAATTTCTGAATTTGTAAGATATAGATGAGAAATATACACTTAACATTGGCTAGCGCTCAGCTTCTCCTCATAACATTCTTTTTGATCCCACTAATAATACACTATGAAGCATCACTCTGTGGGATTCAGTTAAAGCCTATTTAAGCCAAAGGAGCTATGCACACTCCCAGGGGAAAATATCAGAACATTTTTATTTTTACCTCAGTCACTCCAGAAAACTTCATAAAGGATAGTCTTAACTAGTGTTGCAGGGAAACAACTACCACCAGTATGCCTGGAAAAAATGGGAGAGAATTGAAGAGTAAATGTGGTGCTGAAAAATACTGAATAAGGTGATTCAGAATTAAATGCTTAAGGCTTACTTGAGCTTCAACTGTGGAAGGTTTATGCAAATTAGGCAGTTAATAGATATTCTTGTCAGGGATCTTTATATCAAATGCAGACAAAAAATCCCACTCTACCTCCTCTCCCCATTCTCTTCCTCAGATCCCAAGAGCTAATTTTCTGCCAGAGAGGCCACAAATTTAAGTCTCACTTTTTCAATATTTCTGTTCTCATAAAAAATTAATTTAATAGCATTTCATGCTTAAAGCTGCCTGCTTTTATATTATCTTTTAAAGTTGTAACATTTAACCATCTGCCTTTTTTTTTTTTTTAAGACAACAATAAAATATTAAGGGATAGTAGATTTATTCCTAAGTAATAAGGTTGGAGTCTTGGGATTTTCCCAAACTGGGTAAATAAATCAGGTTGAAAAGCCTTCCCTTATGCCATACCTTTACATCTAGAGGGAGAAAATGTGTGTAATGAATACTGTTAGCAAAACAGATTCTTGTTTAGGCACTGAGAGACATATCAAGAAAAGAATGAAAGCACTAATGTAATGAGCCTTGCTATACTGAACTTTTAGTCCTGAGCAGAGCAATTACATGAAACAGAAAAATAGGATAGAAAATACATCTCTTTTTTCGCTGGAGCCTATTTCAGTTACTCAATATAATTGTATAATTTTAAAAAGCAGATCAGACTCCATCTTAATGGGAACTGGCTTCTGAGTACTTTTATTTTTCTTCACCCTACTATTGCTATTGGGAGGCTCTTCCAGATCGTCACTGCTGTCTGATCATAAAGAATACTTTTGATCTCCAGCCTAATTTGATTCATGGACAATTTATAACATTTTTCTTCTGCCAACAGTGCCCTTTAGTTTAAATAGGCCTTCTCCTTTCATGCCATATAATTATTTTCCAAACACAATTATTTTTACAGAGTGATTATATGTCTTCTTAACTACAATATATCTTCTTAGCCATAATTTTGCTAACTTAAGGAGGATAAGCACTTTGGCTCATCCTTTGTATGATAGGCATTCTATTACTCTGATCCTCTGCTCAGCACCTGTTCAAGCTTGCTTTCCCCTCTGTTGTGCTTGACTAGATTGTATACTCCCTGTGCAGACCCATGCAGTGGTAAATGTTCTCAAAGAGAATTCACAGGTGAATCGAGAGCCAACAGAAGTCATCATGCAAAAGTCCACTTTTGACAAATGCTAATGTTCGTGGATCTCATTTGAAAGCATGTGTCATAACACATTATTATGCTAAATCTGACATTGTGCAGGACTCTAGACATTGTATTTAGGGATAAGAGACTTTTCCGATTATGCAGCTCTGAAGTTTGTCTTCACAGGTTAGTGTCTGTGGTCCTGACTTGGCAGTGGTTTTTTAAGAAATTTCAGAGAAAGGCTGGAGAAATGCGAGTTCCTTTTTAACTTATCTCGAATGTAAGTAGTTAACTTAATTTCTAAGGGAAGTTCTGTAGCTTCCTAGGAGGAAGCTTTGATGAAAGAATGTAAATATGAGAAATGTTTATGGTAAGGTGATTGCCTTGACCCATTGAAGGTCTCCTCTCTTCTCTTGTTGTGCATTCCTTTCTGATGCTGCAACACAGACACAGACAGACACACAGATGATCCCTGCAGCTGAAGCTGCTGGAGGGAGAAAGCTCTCTTTCTCAATTCCTTTTAAGAAAGCCTTCTGAAAATCTGTGAGCATGAGTGGTTTGTAGAAAGGCCCTAGAGAATAGGGCCACATCTTTTCTACAAGCGTCCATGACCATTCTTTCCAAAAATAAACAACCCTAACTTACCTTAAAAATTGATAAGGTAGGGGATAGTTTTGAATTAGTTAAGAGACTGAAAATGTAGTATTTCTTATTAGATGATGTATGAAGCTCTATCACCATGTTTAGAAAACTGCAATAGGGAAGCCAGCCTTAGGTAGGATAATTTAACAGTTTGGTAGAAATGTTAATTAAGAAGCTTCAAGGAAGAAGAGAAGAATAATGTTTTAATCTCCCACAGTAACGTGTGGTATTTCAGTGTTCTATTACAAGCAATGAACATAAATGCAGAGGAGGAAATAAACAAGATCCCATCATTCTCTCTGGTTAGACAAAGTGGAGGTGGCTCAGAGTGGCTATTTTGGGGATTCTGGTTGCCATCTTTAACAGGAGGAGCACAAAAATATTACTTTAAGAACATTTCAAGGTTTATAGATTTGGAGGACTTTTCAGAGGCTAATTATATGTTCAAAAAATCTAATATCCAGCTGAGATGTATGAGCAGCCAAGGTATATCCTTATCCCTGAGGTTACTGTTTATAATGCATGCTGTTATTTTAAGTCAATAGTTATTTTAAGTCAATAATTATTTGAAGGTGAGCATATTCTCATATTCTTAAATCTTTTATACCGGTGAAATTGAATCTGAGTAATTTGGTTCATGTCAAACACTCTATTCCTTTGGGTCACTATTTAAAGGTTTCCAGTCTCCTCTGAAGTATGAGGGACCTCATCATAGATAGATTTAAAAATGGTCAAAATTTATAGAATTAATTTTCTGAACTGTATTCTGACCTTCCAGTAAGGAAAAGGGAGAGCTGGAATTGGAAATTGTATTTCTGCTAAAGCCTTGCATAACCTTCTGTATGCAAATCCAATTATTAGAAAACTTCTGAGATGATAGACAGAGGTGTGAGCCTTACAGTCCCTGAGCACTGGTCTAAGTACCAGCCTCTGAAATATCACAAGACAGAAATGCTCCCATTGTCTTGTTTCAGGTAATCTGCTTTGCATGAAACAATTGCATATTAATTTGCTCAGAGAGAATGCAGGAGTATGAGAATGAAGATCCATCCCAATGGCTAAAGTTTCTGTACAGGGAGGGAAGCTGCTAGTTGCAATTTTTAGCACAAAATTTGTTTATGCATTTTACCAATAATTTATAAGCACCAAATGGAACTTTTTTAAATGAGCCCCCATAGTGGAAAGATTTTTGGGAGCTGAGCCATTAAGCTAGAAATGTATTCCCATTCTAATGTCTCTCTATCACTGCATTTTTTGATTATTCTTTATACAGTGGAATTGCTACAACAGGAAGAATTAAGAGTCCTTGTATACAAAAAGCATAGTAGATTGATGGTGATAGCTTAGGAGGTGTGGGTTTGATAGCTCCTTGGCAGAAGACAAAATAGAATCTTTGTCCTGTATCTTCTTGCAGTGCAAGCTATTAAATAAAAAGCAATGTGAGGAGATCATCCATTTAGATTTAGAAGAAGTCTATAAACTCAATACATTCAGTGAAGTGGTTGATCCTTCAGGCATAGTCGGGATCTACGCTTAGCACAATATTTTTTCCATTTCAGATGCTTGCTATTTAATCATGAAACTGATGACAGTTTGAGAATATATGTTTTGATCATAAATAAAAAAGTAAGGTGAGATGCCAAGGAAAGCCTTTAATATCAAAAAATAAGATTGTGACAGTATAGATTTTTCCTTGTAAATTTTTTTCTTTTAATTTTAAAAACTGAAATTGGGATTACTTTATAAACTGTAATTTTTATTTAAAATAAATACAAATAACAATTTTGCAATTTTGAAGTTTTAATTACCACCAATATTTTGTAAAACCAGTATTGAAAAAACTAGATTTCAGTTTCTCATTTTGTTTAAAGATTAAATTTACTAAATTATGTAGAGATCTAAACTATTCTTGTGGAAGAGGAAAGCAATTATGAAAACTATTATTTGGTTTTAACAAGTCCCATAGAGGTTAATGTATCAATAATATGGTATTTTCTTGACAAGCTAAAAAAAACCAAGAACACTTCACACACTGCATTTTCTAATCATTTATACACTTTCATTTTTCTTATCTCTATTGGGAAAAATGAGACCTCAACCCAGGGCCAGCACAATCTGTGGCAATGCCTGCGCACAGCCCCATGACAGTGTAACCCGGGATCAGACCTAGTGAGCAGGTTCAGCTCCCACTGCTTCACACAGCCCCACAGCAGCACCCCAGTGTCCCTGGCACCCTGAAACCCTGCTGTGTGCCAGCAGTGCCAGCCACAGGCTCCTAAAGGCAGAGCAGCATTCCAAGGGGCAGCAATACAGCCTTCAGAGACCCTCTGCATTGGAAAAGGAAAGACAATTATGTCAAAGTACCACATGAACACAATGTGGGACTGCAAAGTGATTCAGGAGCATGGCCTCTATAGATGGAGGTGAACAATATTAGTAAGCTTTAGAACCTAAGAATTCTCACTGGCTCTGTTTAATTAAATGATTTAGGCAGTCTTTGATATTTCAAAGACTTGGTTCTGCACAGCCTTAGAACTTAACCCAAAGTGGCAATGGTTTCTAACCATGTCCTGCTGTTGAAAAATCTAAGTCTTCAATGACTTTTCAAGTTAATTTGGATGTTGTTTACATATTTGGGATGGTTCAGCTTTTGAATTAGCATCTGGGAAAAATACGTATGAAAGAGCAGTTCCTTGACTTCTCCATAGGAGCAACAGACAAATATGGAAATCTTTCTTTCGACACCGAATATGACTGTAGAGCCAAAAATATGTCAAGATATTCTATCTTGAAAGCAGAGCAGAAGTGGAATACAGATTTGAGCTTGCAAAGGATGAAGTGAGCAGATGTTCTGTCAACAAACTGATCACTGTACAACAAATTTTAAAACAAGTGGAACCGAGACATTTACCACATTTTTACACAAATCAGTTTTTCTTCAAGCTGTAGCTGAGACTGCTCTCATGAGCACCATTTTGTTAAACACAGAAAATTAAAAGAAAAAAGAAATTTTAAAACCCAGATTTATTTAGAACCAACAATATTCTCTTCTGCAGTCAGTGTTGTCTTCTGTTGCTGAGTTAGGTAAATTAGTTACTTTTATACTAGATAGATACTATTATCAGGTAAAGGCCTCATCCAAATTTTTCAAGTCTGTATGTGTTAAAGGGAGTGGAGAATTGTGGAGAATTGTAGCTTGGGCACTTTCCACTGTTTGTTCCGTGACCCTGTAGTAAATCTACTACAGCAGTCCAACACATTGGAAGTAATCATTACAATCTCCCCCTCTATCTGTATCTGCTGCCGTAGGTTTTCAATAAGAACATGCACAGAATTTTCTGCAGAATTTTAAGAGGCTTAGCAAACAAGTGAATCATCCAGTCTGTCTCAGAAAGAAAATTAGCCCAAGCTTTTGACCAATATCCAAACAAATCACTTTAGGTGATTAACTAAGGCAATACAACACTTAAACTTGGTGCCAACTAAGTGCAATGTCTCAGCTACCCACACAGTGAATGGAAACTGGTAGGCACTTGTATTGCTCAAGTAGATTGCCTGTGTGCCAAGCAATATACCTAGAGCTATCTGACAGAAAACACACCAGGACATTCAAGGACTTCTTAGCCTATATTCTAGTGTGTCTGAGAAATTTCACACCTTGAAATTGATTGCCTCTGTAACCAAAAATACAGAATTTACAGGATACTGCATGTATCATTGAGGTAGGAGCCAGATAGGGTGCTAGATTTATGTTACCAAAAGGCAGTTGAGCTAGTCATTGAAAAGAGAAGCTGCATACACAAGTAAAGGTGCCAGTTCTACTTACAAGTACTGTAAATGATATAAGTGCTTACATCTTTACAATGATGGACAAGAAAAATCAGCATGACAAGTTTGTTCCTTAGAAAGTACTCCTCTCTCTTTAAATCCAAACTAACACAAAATTGATATCCATTAGTAAATATTAGCTTTTTTATTGCAGACACTTATTAGTAGTTCATAGTTCTAATAAAGGTGTTATTATGCAGATCTCTTGTGATCTAATGGTGACACTTAAGCAACAATTTGAAAAAACTATACATTTAACTGATTATTTTTATAAACTGGCATTCCAATTATCACTTATTCACAGACAAATATGTACTGTACTCTCAGCATGTATTGTAAATTTACTCAGTAGTCTTGTCTCTTGACCAGGATTTTTTTAAACTTCTGTGTAGTGATATCTTTTAGAGCACATCACAGAACCACACAATGGGTCAGGTGGGAAGGAACCAGTGGGCATATGGTCCAACCTACCTAAAGTAGAAAAATTCTAGAGCACATTGCACAAAATGTAGAACCAGGAAGTTCTTGAACATCGCCAATGCAGGAGACTCCACAGCCTCTCTGGACAATCTGTTCTAATGCTTGGTCACTCACACAGTGAAGAAGTTCTTCCTCATGTTCAAGTGGAACTTTCTGGGCATCCTCTTCTGCCCATTGCCTCTTATCCTGTTGGTTGGAACCACCAAGAAGAGCCTGGCTCCATCCTCTTGACACCCCCTCCTTAGATATTTATACGTGTTAATGAGGTCCCCTCTCAGTAATCTCTTCTTGAGGCTGAAAAGGCCGAGCTCCCTCAGAACTTCCCTTTTAAAACTTGGATAGTTCAAGGTAATTATAATACCTACAGAAAGATGGACTAATTTAATAGTATTTTGATTGTAATCTAACAACTATATTTTCTTCATATACTGGTAGTTCTTATTTGCTACTTGTGTAAACCTTGTGTCAGTGTGAACAAACAGTGTGAACAGTGCTGACAGCCATAAAAGCTTATCAAAATGAACATCATTGCACCACAAAACCAGAAATCTTGTTGAAAATATTGCCCTTTAAAGAGTCTGAGATCTGGCCTTCTATATAAAACTCCCAGTGCATGAAAGATGGCGGCCTCCCAGTGCTACTTGGTATATTTTTGTTGTAGAATTAAGGGGCGCTAGAATTGGGAAGGAAGCACAAAGGAAAACTATTTGTGCACTGACTTTATGAATATAGTTAAAGAGAATACTTTCCTTGACCAATCCATATAATTTTAAGAATCCGTTTAGGAAATGTTGCCAGGTGGGCTGTCCTTCAAGTTTGAGTTGTCACTCCATTCTTTTAGAAAGTTAAGTCACTCTCCTGTCTCATTCATATAAAGTAACAGTACCTTTCTTATAAGCCATTAATATATTCAGCCCTGAGAAAGCCTGGTTTCTGTGTAGGGAGGATGTCAGCTAGAGAAAGGAGCTGATAACTGCTGAAGCTGTAAGTGAGAGCTGCCGGGGAGCAGATTTTCTTGAAATTGTTCTAGCGGTATAAATGAGTTTGAGAAAAACTGGAGGATGTTTGGTTACATGTTCAGTTTTGTACATTGATGAATTGGTGCTGTAATATTTTCTTGTTGTTATGCTTATAGTTAAATATCTATGACATGCTTGCTATAGCAACATGAGGATAAAAACCAGTGGGAAGATGGAAGCTGATGATTTTTATCTGTCATTCATGATGTAAACACTTGCACAACTTGAATCCAAATACAAAGCAAAAGAAAGACAATGATACTGTGCCCTTCAGCAGATTTAGAAACAATGGTCAGAGACATTTAGCAGTACCTCTATGAACAAGAGATGTTAAAATAAAAAAAAACTATTGCAAAATTTGCCTATTCCAGTTTGAAAACATGAGTCATGACAGCTCCGAAATGGGGGGTAGTCCCAATGCCCACCCACTTTTTTTACAGTGGGCACAAAAAAGCATGCCAGGAAGCTTCTGTTCTCTCAGGGTGTGTTTTATAAAAACATCCAAATTTCAGATGGGTGCAGAACCAGGGTCTCTGCAGGGCAGGCCCTTGCCTGCCCAGAGGGCGGACACACGGTGGGAGGGGGCTCTGCGGGGCCCTGTGGGTACCCAGGCCCTGCCTTCCCACCCTGCCATCCCTCAGAACACACAGGAAGCTGCAGGGAGCTGAGGAGAGAGGATTTTCACTTTCGGCTCCTGGGCTGCACCTGTGGCAAACAGGCAAGGATGGATGTCCAGGCAGGGAACTGATGATAGCAGTATTTTCTCAGCCCTGGCCTGCACTCCTGGCCTCAAGCAGGGGCACTGTGGGGCAGCTCTGGAAGAGCAGGCCCTATTCCTGCTGCCTTAGTCATGGAATATCTTAATTGCTATGCAAAAAGTGTTCTGTGACACTAAACAGAGAAAAGCAGAAGTTTATTATGAGTGTATTCAGTAGGGGATCCACATTAGAGTGTTGCAAGTTGGGGAAAGAGACTTTCACCTCCGAAGGAGTAGGGGAATAGGCACATGCGTCTGAGAAAAAGTCCACTAAATATTGCTAGCTGATTTCTGGTAGAAGGTTTGATAGCTCTATTTAAATGAATTCAATAAAAATTTTACCAAAATTGTAGCATGTTTTAGTCCAACTTCCACCGAGCTTTATATCTCTGGCACCCCCACACATAGTTCACAGACTTAGTTCTGTTATTCTACCAAGTCATCAGGTTTTCGTGATCCTGCAAAATTATTTTTCCTTCTTCTTCGTTTGTTTTTTTTGGTTTTTTTTGGTTTTTTTGGTTTGTTTTTTTTTTTTTTTCTTTAATTTTGTTGTTGGTAGTGGTGGTGGTGGTGAGGTTTTTTTTGTTTTTGGGGGTTTTTTGTTCAAATGCAGAATGCAAGTTGATCACCCTGTTAGGCTAGCACTGAAAATGCTGTACAGTTACAAGATTAGTAGTTAGTTAGAGCACATTTTGGTAATTTTAGAACTCTGGAAAAGTTGAAACTTTGAACTACCACATCTGCCTTGGCTTTAAGTGACCATTTTATTTCATTCATTATTTTATTTCATTCATTATTTCATTTTATTCATTTTAAAAGTCGGTAGCTACCATATTATTCAACAGGAAAGGATGGGCTAATCATTCACATTCATATTTCTCCTTCTTTTTGCTGTGGGGAAGATGTTGTTTTGAAAGTGAGAATCATAATTATGAGCCATTTTATGGTGTATTCTTGCAAGGAGCTAGAAAAGCAGGTAGCTAGCTAGCTAGGTAATGCAGGGGCAAAGGGGAAATAGAGTTCTCTGGATTAAGCCAAGAATTCCTGCAAGTTTGGGGTTTGGGCTTTTTTTTTTTAAATGCAGGCTTTTATTATTACTGAATTTTTAAAATATTAATTCATTTTGTTTCAAATGTTTATCCAGCTGTATGTTTTCTTACTATTGAACAGCTAGCGTAATACCTGAAAAAAAGCATCATAGAAAATTGAATAAATTTGATTATGTTTCCATAGAGACATCTTTTTTATGAAAACCTCCTATTCGTTGTTCAGGATTCTGAGGTATCCATAAATTTACTTACGGTTTTTCACCCCTAGCCTCTTGGTCACCATTGTCTTTCATTTGACAAAAAGAATCTCTATCTACTAGCAGTGGTACATCCAGCTTCTGCAAGGAGCTAGAAAAGCAGGTAGCTAGCTTTTTATTTTTCTGAAACATGTGGTTTTATTCTTGCATGATGTCTGGCTGTTGCCTCTGAATTCAGATTAGATGCTACTGCACTGTAGTTTGGGCAACAGCTCACAAGGGAAGGTAACATGAGCTACTGTATTCTAAGTCTTATTTTCACCCATTTTAACTTCCAAGGGGAAGAAATGCATATTCAGTTTGTTATTTCTCATTCTTATTCTTAGATCAATGGTGGGTTATTTTGGAAAAATCGAAGAAAATAAGGGGAATCAATTCTGAGTGACAGTGTTGTGAAAAATTTACATGTTTCAGTTTTACAGAAGTGCTGTGACCTTTTTTTGCTCTCTGGTATCTCAGAAGTATTTGGTGTTAAAAGTTCAAGCTTGTCATGCACTTAATCTGTGATGAGAACAAGTGCATGTGGCATGTCTGAACAGATTTGATTTAGAAACAGAAAATTTACTTTAGTCCTATCTAGTCCAATCCAGAATGGAAGATAATTAAGCAATTCCAGATGCCTGCATGTGGCATCTTTAGCAGACATGAGCATATTTCTTCATCCTCACCAGTAATTCTATTGTGGTTTGCTTTCAGTTTAAAATTAAAAGGAGAGGGAAAGAAAGTTACCTTTCTTTTTTGTTGTGTCACTTACCAAACAATTTATTCATATTTTATACATTTTATTACTGAAATATATTCTAATTATAATATACATTTACCAGAATAATTTTTTGCCATATTTTGGGGCAGCACTAGGACTACACCAAATTAAGGTATTATTTAGTGCCTCCTGAAAGCATAACTTGAGGTATGTATTACTCCCAAAACTCTGACTTGACACAGAACAGTATGAGAGAATGATTAGTTTTTAAACCTGGACTAGGAATGTGGATCCGCTGGAACCACATTTGTTAAAACAGTTTTCCAAAAGCACTTCTTGTTTCATATTACTCTGATTCAGTATAGCCCTGTGTTTAAAATAGAAAAAAAAAGGGAAGGGCTTGTCAAAACTTGAATTTTAAGTTATGTACAATATTGAATATTAGAGAAAAGGTGATGGAATAATTTATACAGAATTAATGAAACATTTTTCAATTTCTAGCATGAAGTTATGAAAACCTGAAGGATTAAACTCTGGGATTAAACACTAGCAAACTTTTTTCAAAACATTTAGGTTTCTTTGGGATTCACTGATTTGGGACTTGTTGAAGGCCCAGGGAATATCTGGCATTGATATAATGACAGTGATAATATAATGACATTTCCTAATTTCCAGCTGCAGAACTGTTTTTTTGTTGTCTGTTGTGAGTAAGCAATGTTGGTTCTCAGGATACTCAGGATACACACCTTTTTTTCGAAATCCCATAAGGACTCGACATGAAATAGTGGATTAAGTTTCTTCTTGTATCTGTTTACAGATTAAGGAGAAGAGGCAGAAATTTTGTATGACCTGTTACTGGGTCCTGATTTAAGTTATTCGAGTTCTTACTTTGGCTAGCAGACTTCTAAGTATACAAAATGACATATATATTTTAGTGTATTTGTTTTTCTTTTAGATGACAGTTCCCTGGTTGTATTTCATTCACTTCTCTCAAGTCAGTGATAAAAGTCTATGCCAGCTGTCAACATAGTGTATTCCTGTAGAACCATGATGGTGGGAGAGCAACTGTTTCATCCACACTTCAGGTTTTCACATCCTTTGCTTCCAAACCTGTTGCCCTCATGACAATGTCATAGGACAACTCACCTATTTTTTTGTTTTCCTCACTGCTCTTCTTGGGAGGAAAAATATGCAGTTTGCATGACTGACCTACAGTCAGCTTCCAACAGATAAGAGAAAAAAGAATCCGAAGCATGAGTAATCCTTGGACCCCTATTGCAAGGGGGTCCTGTTGTAATTAATTAGTAGTATTAATCTAGTATTGTAATTAATCTCATTCTTCACTGAAAATGCATCAGTTCAAAGTTTTATTTACATTATGTGGCAGAATAATACCTTTTAATACATTTGCATTAAATAAACTGCAGCACGGGTGTGCTGAGTTTAAGAATATTTTCTCAAGTTAGAAGAAACACAGGGAGGATTATGTGTGCCAAAGTAATGCATATGATAGAACAGTCTCACCTGATAGTTTCTTCATCAGGACAATTAGAGTATATGTTTGGAATGAATACTGTGTAGTACAATGGCTACTCTGTTTATTTACAGCCTGCAATGAAATCTGTTAGAAAAGCAAAAAAATGGCCATTGTTTCATCTGCTGATTAGCATTGCTCTGATTTATTTGTATGGATTACTTTTATATGAATAAAGAAAGAAGTGCTGCAATATCAGTAGGTATTCCTAAATACTCAAGTGTGCTATAAATGTAACTATCCCTTTTATATTTAAATTAGGTATTTGATATAAATCAACAAAGCTCAGTGGTGAAAACTGACAACTCCATGCATAATTCTGTAAAGAGAATGATTTCTCAAATATTTACTGCATTTATAATTTTTTTACATGCTGGCAGAAAAAATACCAACTGAGTAGCCCATGCATATATATTTTATCTATTTTATAATTTGTGTCATTTTAATCCTCATAGTACCTCATTTTTTTCTTCCAGTAGACTAAATAAGAAATCTATGATTACTTACAGAGTCCCTAACAATGGGAGACTCTATTAAGCATGCAGAGAAAACAAATGCAGTCCATGAATTTAATTCTAGTTTTCATTATCTTTTATTTGTGTATCACACCCTAAAGCTGTCGATTCTATTCTCGTATTCATCTTTCTAGTAAAGTGTTTGGAGGCAGAAGGGAATTTGCTGAACAACTGAATATTGATTCACTTTATGTGAGAAGAAATCCCTGTATTTTAAAAATTCTAATGTCTTAAGTTACTCATGTATTTTTCCAATATTTGTAGCTCTGGAATGGTCCTAATTCCTGATGGTAAATTAGTAAATTATTATCAGAGTACTGTAAATATTTTATGCAGGGTACACTATCACAAATTGAGAAATCTCGAAAGAAAATGTACCTACTTTAGCATAACATCTCAAATTCTTTTAGGAAATTTTTCATGTCAGCATGGTGGTGTATGTGGCCTCTGTTCAACTTCTTACAAACCATTAAAAATGCTTTTCCCCCCTTCTTTATGTAGTTTTCTTCTTACACATTTTTTCTCTGTCTATTTGCCCAAGAGATATCTTGGCATAGTTGCAGAATCTGGCTTCACTGAGAACCTGCTTTTTGTGGTTTTAAGCTGGATTGACTGAAGCAAAGTAAAGCTGAATGACTTGCCTGAGGTTGGCTCACTAGGGATTAGAACCAAGAATCCTCTTGCTCACAGCCATTTGCTCTAAATAGGAAACCTTGCTGCCTTTGTATCACCCCAGCAAAATGAGGGGCATAGCTCACATTTAGTTTATTTCTAATGGTTTACATTCCCTTTTTTTTGTTCAGATTTTTCAGAGATAATTATGCCTAGTCCAACCTATTTGTGGACATAGCATGCCAATCCTTCTTTGTCTTCATATTTCATTTATCTTTTCAGGGAGTGTGGTGCATAATAACATTAACAAATCAGTCTTCTATTTCATATGTCTTCCTGTTTAGCAATGGATAACTTCTTTGGTGCCGAGTTCTTATTAGGAATTGTCAAAAAGACCTATCATAAAAGAATACCCCCACAATATGATTCTTCATAAATTGGGGCACTTAGTAGTAAATATGACCATCTGCATGTACACACACACACACACACACACACACATGTATATTTGCACACCTGTACTCATGCACAATACTGTTTTTTAAAACTGAAGTTGTATGTAATGGTCAATGATTATACCTTAATTTAGGAAGAAAGGCTCCAAGATAACTTTTTGTTTCCCCAGTACCAAGCCATAAGGCTTCTGGCCAATAACAGAATCCCTCAAAATTCTGTGCCTTCTAGCAGTGAGTCTGTTGGGTTTCCAAGCTACAGGGTTTCCAATAATTTCCTATAGCAGAGTCTTCCCTCTTGCTAACAAAATCCCCAGTGCTAGAAGTGTTCTTGTAAAAGTTTGTATGCTGAAGCTGTTAGAATTTAGTGCCCAAGCTATGGCAGAGCAAATTTTTCTCGTAGCTCTTTTATGCCATAATTTTACTGGTGATGTTATAGTCACAGTTGTTTTTCCAATTCTGAATGCATAATTAAAGTGCAGTTTTCAGATCTGGTAGAAGACACACTGGCCTTGAGGGATTGGTAATTATGAAGAGATTCCTAATCTATTATACATGACAGTAGGAAGAGGCAAAAATAAGGAGTAAAAGCTAAAGGACAACAACCTAGAGTCACCTGGGAACAGATAGGGAAGTACACAAGGTCAGTCTGTGGCATGCAACATTTCCTTGCAATCTTAAACAAAAATATCTTAATGGAATTCAGAATAAAGTAAGAAGACTTCTACTTTTCTGCTTTCCTCCCCCTGCATAAACAGAGAAGGGCTTCTGTATTGAGAAGACTTGTTCTTCAGGTCAGAGAAAGAAAAACATCTATCACATGACATACTTCAGTCACATTTCTTTACCCATCAAGTGGTAAGCATGTTATAAAACCTAAACAGAGGGAAATACCTATGTTGTCTTGATTGGAAGAAAAAAAAAATAAAAAATAAAAAAAAGATTCAAAAAGCCATAATTTTACTAGTTGTGGAGGTGGACCAGTCTGAAATCCTGAAAAATTTCTTTCATGGGTGTCTCCACATTACTAAGTCTAGAAGTACCTTCCATTTCTTTACGCCTGTCATGTTGCCCAGCCATTTCTCATTTCTATGTCAAACGAGACCAGTTAGTTGACTTTTTGCTCCATGAGCTTGTTTTACATAAAAATGACAGGTAGATTCACAGATTAGGTGAAAGCTGAAATGCATTTTTCACAGTTTCCTCCATCATAACCGTAAGGGACATGCTCCTGAAGAGTATCACATTGCAGTGAGTCAGGTGATCCCTGTGCAGTCTCAGAGGCTTATTTTAAATGTTAAAAAATATTCCCAAGGATTCTTTAGGTCACTAGGAAATTTATTAACAAATCAAAGAAAGGAAACAGAGTAGGAACATGCCTAATTTGTTAATAATTTAGAAAATTACCATCATTCAGACCAATTCAAGTCTACTCCAGCTTGTGAGGCTTAAGGGAGACCAGATGGTGGTAGTACATTGGAAGGTATCCAAAATTGCTTTTGAGTTAATTGATATAGTGGAGAAGAGATATCTGAAGAAGTATCTATCCCCAGGTAGTTGATTGCTTTGGAATTCCAACAGAGAAGAAATGTGTCAAAAATGGGAAAGGAAACATAAGTTATTGAGTGGTTTTATTTAACCCACTAAATTTCTAGCCAAATAGACATGAAAAAAAAATTAAATAATTTGCTAAATAAGCAAAAAGTGGACATTGCAGAACTAAATAGAATTGAGAAAATAGCCTTTAGTATTTATGCTTAGTATTTACACTTCATTTCCATTGTTTTAGTGTATAGAAGAAGTACACTTATTTTTAATTTGAACCAGTAAATTTCAATCAGAATGGCAGCATTGTACCTTGTAAAAGTATACTGTTACCTACTGCTAAATGAAAGTGTCCATGTACTAAATTAACACCTCCACCAAAGGTTGTTTAAAATCTCTATGAAATAGATCAAATGAAACTGGAAAAGTAATTGATAGCTACAGTGAAATGGAAAATTGATATAGAACTTTAAATCACAGAGAAATCAGGATTCACATTGTGAATATTCACTCTTCTCTTAGGCTTCCTAATTGAACACCTTCATTCTGCACACTTAGTAAGGAAGGAATCTGCTTCTACTATGTATTTGGCATTATAATGAATACAGAATCACAGAATTATTTAGGTTGGAAAAGAAGTCTAAGATCATTTAGTCCAGTCGTTAATACTTGACAAACATGCAGTGTAAGCTTTGGTGGCTGAGCTTAGTTTTATTTTTTCTTGATTCTTTTTTTCTTTCTGTCTTTTTAATTTTCTTTCTTTTATTTTTCTTTTCCTTTTTCCTCTTCCCTTTCCTCTTTTTCCTTTTTGTTTCTCCAAACATATTGTGATTATGTCTATTTAGTTCTTAACAATGAGATAAATCCTTCAACATTTTTATTAACTTCATTTTGGAAATGTTTCATCAGGAGACTTAGCATTTTCTGTTCTTTTCTTTCACATGATGTCTTTCAATCTTTTTAGTGTGCATTCCATTAGAAAAGCAGTCAATGTGACCTTCTTCTGTGGGGTTAATAAAGAATGCATAGTTTCATAAGCTTGATTCAATTTCCTTAATGTGAGCACGCTGAATAAGTGACCATTATAGTATTTGTCTGGTTTTCTGTGCTTCAGTGTGCAGTTACCAACCTTTTATATGAATGACCACATCTGGTGTGCATTTGGCCACGTAAGGTGAGACAAAAACAAAATAGATTTTCCTTAGCATTAAATCAAATTTCCACACATTGTACTCTCTAATGTGGATCTAAAATGTATCAGGTCATATATTATTTAGCTGCACTGCATTTTGTGCTTTTTTCTAATTCCATCCCACATTCCCAGTTTTAATAAATGCATGAGTAGATGCAATATTTGAGCTTTATATCTTAGAAATTCAACACTTTTACCAGATTCTTCAGACTTCAAAGAATTTAATATTACTATCATAAAAGGCCTTTTGAAGAATAATACTGGAACATAAGAAAAATTACTGCCTGAGTGTGCCCTATCATTTTGAAAGTGTTTTATTGCTTTAATTTCCTGTCTTTACTAAAGTAACAAGCGGCATAATAGAAGATATACTGTAACAGAGTTAGCAATTTATTAGACGGCCTGAGCTGGTTTAGGACTTTATGTGATGTGAAAAAGAAAACCTCTATTTAGCTGAAAAATTGAGACAAGCTGCAATAATGTTGCAGCAGCTTTAAATGGAGTACCATCTTTGACCGGTAAGTTGCTTCTAGAAGCCCAGTATGTTTGAATAGGATAAATCTGTAAATATAGGCCTCACTCAGTCCTTTTTTTGTGTGGATAGCCTCCTGAAAATCTAATGCTATTTCATCTGTGAGGTGTATATGAGATGAGGTTTCTATTTGGATTCTGTAGAACAAAGGTACTATTGCAACTATATTCATAGAGTCATGGCATAGCTTGGGTTCAAAGGGATCTGAAGGATCTTGTAGTTCCCACCCCCTGCAACCCTCTTCTATACTGGGTT